>JAOVVI020015761.1:0-11084 GCA_028571085.2 Nepenthes alata
CATAGCGTTGATAGATCACATGTTTCTAGTTACTCACACAACCTTATCAAATGAGACATGTCTTGGATAAGAATTTATGATATACTAAACCATAAATAGACAAAACACCTAAACTATTAAGACAAGTATGATTCTCTAAACCATATGAGTGTCCAACAATCCATGCAAAAAAAAAAGGAGATGTCTTCTAGTAATGACTTGCTAGAGTGATTTGGATTTGGAATTAGAGCATATAGTAATGCAAATCTTTTATGTAAAACATTTCACTTTTGTAATCGGGTCATTGTGATTATGCAAGCCATGCTTGGCATTCAAGTATCTACTTCAAAGTAAACTTGTTTATAGGGGTAGGGGTCGAGATATTGATATGAGATGTCCAGTGAAAAAGCGATTCTAAAGTACCTCGAATCGTTGCTAAGGACCACTATGAAACTGTTGGGGATCACTCCCGTGTGAAAGTCCCTCGTGACCAAAGGACTTGGACGAAGCATGTGTGTGTGCTAAGAGGAAGGAATTCCAGTCAACTATATTGACCAGAACCTTCTGAACGGTCAACTCTGTCGATCAATATGTTGACCGACAAAGTTGTGAGACGACTGACTCTGCTGAAGAAACAAGGCGGACTATCTTGACCGGCCAATGTGAGAGGACGGTCAACAAAGTTGACCGACTGAATATGAAAAGTTTGAATGACTATCAAAGTCTCAAAAGATATACAGTTGACCTACCCGATTGGTAATTGGTAGATGTCATTCTTGGGACTCCAAAGGCTGATTGGTTTGCAGGAGCAGGCATACGCCGCCTGCTGCAGGACAGAGCGTGCGCATGCACACATGCAGATCTTGGAAGTTGAACACTAACTACCAAGCTGGGCTATGGTGAGGGACATGTGTATATATGTGTGTATATGTACACTCAACATTATAATGAAGAAGAAGAATGAGAAGACACCAGAAAAGTAGAGAAAAAACTGTGTAAAACAGAGAGGAGAGAAAGTAAAAGAGAGCTGTGAGAGAAAAATAAGTGTGAGGGCTTTGTTTACTTATACTCTGTTCTTATTTTTGCCTCATGTAATTTTTCTTATAATTAGTGATCCTTTATGGACTTAATGTCCCGTGGTTTTTTTCTTATTTCAGAAGGATTTTTCACTTAAAAATTTGGTGTTTATTTCTCTTCTCTTGCCTCTACTTCACAGTGCTTATGTGTTTTATCAATTGGCCGCCCATTTCGGCCAACAGATGGATTGTTCTTATGTCCTGGTCAGTAGGTCGTCCGTTGTCCGCCAACAAGTGGTATCAAAGACAGGTTGACAATTCCGTCTAAATGATGTCATCATCCTCAAAGAACTTACCATTCAGTGTAAAACAGTTTAATGAGTATGACAACTTCATCCTCTGGCAGGAGAGGGTGAAGAATATCTTGACTAGAGAATGAACAATGAAAGCACTAAGGCAGAAGGAAGATAAGCTGGAAAGCCTATCAGTGGAGGACTGGCAAGATAAACGAGATCTGCCAATTGCACTATAAAATTATACCTAGCAGACAATACGCTCCGGGAGGTCCTTGGCCTGACTGATCCTACGGAGGTGTGAGAGAAGCTGGAAAGCCGATATAAGTCCAAATCCTTGACAGCCAGGTTTCATATAAAGAAACAGTTTTATGGTTTGCAGTTGTCAGAAGGTGGCAGCTTTGAAAATCATTTAGACGACTTTAATTGGATTGTAACATAGATGTCCGCCCTTGATGAGGTAATCAAGGAGGAGGATAAGGCATTGGTACTGCTAGCCTCTCTACCAGCTTCTTATAACCATATTGTCACTACGTTGCTGTTTGGGAAAGATACTCTCAAACTGGACGAAGCCATCGCTTCCTTACTCATGAATGAGTCAAGGTGGTTACAAGTGGCCTCAACGTCTTCTCATAGTAAAGTACTTGTGACCGAGTCTAGAGGATGGAGTAGAGGACGAAGCCAGAAGCCTAAAAAAAAGGGACTCAGCAAATCTCGTTCAAGGTATCAAAACCTTGAGTGCCATCATTGTGGCAAAAAAGGCCACATCAAGAAGCAGTGCTTCATGTGGAAGTGTGAGAACGCGAAAAAGGAGAAATGAGAAAAGGAACGAAGTGAGAACAAGTCCTCCGTCTCAGTGGTCACACGAAGTGATCTCCTGGTGACATGTGAAGAGAACGTGGCAAACCTGACAGACGAGGAGTCCGGCTGGGTGATTAATTCTGATGCCACCTTGAATGCCACGTCAAGAAGGGGATTGTTCACATCCTACACTCCAGGGGACTTCAGAGTGATAAGGATGAGCAATAAAGAAACATCCCAAATTATTGGTAAGGGTGACATTGTGCTAGTTACCAATAACGGGACGAAGCTGATGTTAAAAGATATTCGACATGTTCCTGACATTAGGCTCAATATCATCTCAGCTGGTCGGCTGGATGATGAAGGTTATTGTAGCACCTTCTGTGAAGGTGAGTGAAAACTTACCAGAGGATCTCTGGTAGTAGCAAAAGGGAAAAGGTGCTCCGGCCTGTATATCATGAAGGCATTCGCAACGGCCGGATATGTAAACGTTGCAACCAACAAGGAAACCGAGAACTTATGGCACAGAAGGTTGGGCCACATAAGTGAACGTAGACTACATCATTTGGTCAGGAAAGGCCTTATTGCCGGAGTGAAGGAGAACGGACTAAGGACGTGCCCTCACTGCTTAGTCGGCAAACAAAGGAGAGTCTCATTTCATAGAGACTTGTCCGCCCCAAAAACAGAACTGCTTAATCTCATCCACACAAATGTGTGTGAACCATTCAAAGAGAAGTCATTTGGTGGAGCTCAATATTTCGTCTCTTTCATTGACGATTGTTTTAGAAAGCTGTGAGTCTATCCATTAAAAACCAAGGACTAGGTCCTCGGTATATTTGAGCAATTTCACGTCCTTGTTGTGCGACAAACGGGGAAGAAAATGAAGACCGTCCGAAGCGACAACGGTGGTGAATACATAGGGCCCTTTGATGCCTATTGCCGATCACATGGTATTAGGCATCAGAAAGCACCTCTAAAGACGATATAATTAAACGGAGTGGCTGAGCGGATGAACCACACACTTATAAAAAGAGTACGGTGTATGCTTTCCGAAATTGAGCTTCCCGGACACTTCTGGGCCAAAGAATTGAAGATGGCAGCCTACATTATAAATAGGTCGCCCAGTAAACCCTTGAAAGGTGAAGTGCCGGAGAAGATATGGTCGAACAAAGAGCCATTTTATAATCATCTGTGAGTGTTTGGATATAAAGCCTTTGTCCATGTCCCAAGAGATGAAATGACAAAGTTGGAGTCAAAGACGATGCAGTGCGTCTTTCTGGGCTACGGGGAAGATGAGTTAGGGTACAGATTTTATGATCCAGCTGAAAGAAAACTTGTCCAGTCAAGGGACGTAACATTCGTTGAAGATGAAACGATCAAGGATATTGTCAGAAAAGCCAAATGTGATAGTGAGCAGACGGACAAAGTAAGTGTCAAAGTTGTCCGTCCGGCATCTTTGGAAGACAAGGACAATGGTTCTAAGGCGGTCGATTATAATAGAGAGGAAATAATGACTCCTGATGAAGACCAGCATGAAGTCATCCCTCAACCGGCCGAGGATCTACATGTCAGACGATCCTCACGAAATAGACGGTCGTCCGTTCGTCTATCACCTAGTGAATATGTTATACTTACTGATGCCGGAGAGCCTGAAACTTATGAAGAGACTATGGAGGACGAGAACAAGGAGAAGTGGCTGGAAGCCACGAAGGATGAAATGTGTTCTCCATAAAAATCACACAGTTGACTTATTCAAGCTTCCTAAGGGGAAGAGAGTCTTAAAGAACAAGTGGGTCTTTCGACTGAAGACGTCCAAGGACACTAAGCAGCCGAGATATAAGGCACGGCTAGTGGTGAAAGGCTTCAGTCAACGGAAGGGAATTGACTTTGATGATATTTTTATTCCAGTGGTGAAGATGTCTTCCATAAGGGTTGTGCTGCGATTGGCAGCCGCCCAGAACCTGGAAGTGGAGTAGATGGACTTCCGGACAGCTTTTCTCCATGGTGAACTAAAAGAAGAAATTTACATGGAACAGCCGGAAGGGTTTAAGGCTAAAGAAAATGAGCAACTAGTTTGTCGTCTAAGGAAAAGCCTGTATTGGTTAAAATAGGCTCCAAGACAGTGGTACAAGAAGTTCGAGTCGGTCATGGTCAGTCAAGGTAACCAACGGACAACTTGTGATCACTATGTATTCACACAGAGATTTTTCGAGATTTTGTTATCCTTCTCCTGTACGTAGATGACATGTTGATTGTTAGACAAAACATTGCTCGAATAAAGATATTGAAAGAGCAACTTGGGCAATCCTTTGCCATGAAAGACCTCGGACTGGCAAACCAGATTCTTGGTATTAGAATCATTCGCGATCGAGAGGTAGGTAGACTATGGATGTCTCAAGAAAATTAATTTGAGAAGATGCTCCAACGCTATATGGACAAGTCCAAGCCTGTCAGCACTTCATTGGAAAATCACCATAGGTTGAGCAGCCGCCAGTGTCCATCTTCGAAAGAAGAGAAGACATACATGAGAGGCGTTCCATACTCCTCAGCCGTAGAAAGCCTCATGTATGCCCTGGTTTGCACTAGGCCGGACATAGCACATGTTGTTGGCACAATCAACCGGTTTCTATCCAATCCAGGGAAGAAGCGTTAGTCCGCAGTAAAGTGGATTATGAGATACATCCGAAGAACTTCCAAGAGGTGCTTGTGTCTTGGAAGTGACAAGCCTAAGTTGGTGGGCTACTCCGATGCAAATATGGCCGAAGACGTTGACAGTCTCAAGTCCACTTTAGGATACTTGGTGAAATTTGCAGGAGTAGTCTCTTGGCAGTCCAAATTACAAAAGTGTGTCACTCTTTCCACTACTGAAGCCGAATATATTACCGTGACAGAAGCTTGCAAGGAGATGTTGTGGATGAAGAGGTTCATTCAGGAATTGGGCCTTAGACAAAAAAAGTATGCAGTACTTTGTGACAGTCAGAGTGTCATTCATCTCTGCAAGAACTCTTCACTCTATTCCAGATCGAAGCATATTGATGTGCGATATCATTGGGTGAGAGATGTATTGGAAGCCGGTCTACTGTCACTGGAAAAGATTGACACTGAAGAGAACGGGGCAGATATGATGACCAAGATTCTACCGAAGGGAAAAAATGAAGCATGTTATAAGCTATCCGGGACGATGAACTTAACTTACGGTCGTGAGGGAAAGTTTCTTAGGGATCACTTCCATGTGGAAGTCCCTCGTGACCAAAGGACTTAGACGGAGCACGTGTGTGTGCTAAGAGAAATGAATCCCGGTCAACTATGTTGACCAGAACATTCTTGACGGTCAACTCTGTCAATCAATATGTTGACCGACAAAGCCGTGAGACGACTGACTCTGCTGAAAAAGCAGGGCGGACTATCTTGACCGGCCAATGTGAGAGAACGGTCAACAGAGTTGACCGACTAAATATAGAAAGTCTGAATGACTGTCAAAGTCTCAAAAGGTGTACAGTTGACGTACCCGATTGGGTAGTTGGTAGATATCATTCTTGGGACTCCAAAGACTGATCGGTTTGCAGGAGCAGGCATGCGTCGCCTGCTGCAGGACAGGGCGTGCCCATGCACACATGCAGACGTTGGAAGTTGAACACTAACCACCAAGCTGGGCTATGGTGAGGGACATGTGTATATATGTGTGTATATGTACACTCAGCAATATAGTGAAGAAGAATGAGAAGACACCGGAGAAGTAGAGAAAAAACTGTGTAAAATAAAGAGGAGAGAAAGTAAAAGAAATAGAGCTGTGAGAGAAATACAAGTGTGAGGGCTTTGTTTACTTATACTCTGTTCTTATTTTCGCCTCCTGTAATTTTTCTCATACTTAGTGATCCTTTGTGGACTAAATGTCCCGTTATTTTTTCCTTATTTCAGAAGGGTTTTTTACGTAAAAATTTGGTATTCATTTCTCTTCTCTTGCCTCTACTTTACAGTGCTTGTGTGTTATCAGTTGGCCGCCCATTCCGGCCAACAGAAGGATTGTTCTTGTATCCTAGTCAGTAGACTTCCCGTTGTCCGCCAACTGAAACTGCATAAAGAGTTAAGTAAACTGTTTGAAATATCTCTCAAAAGTTTACCAATTGTTTGATTGTTAGCGGGTCTCTTTGTATGTCTTGTTTGGAAGGAGGATGGCTCAATGATTATGAACCCTCGTTGGGAAGTGAAATAAAACATGAAATTGCAAGCTCCCAAGCAGTGAGAACAAATTCTGTAAAATGATTCTATCCATATTTCTAACTCATATTTATGAGATGATAAAATATTCCCAATCGAAAAGAGGAGGAAAACAGCATCAACAAAATTAAAGTTGTGGGATATAGCATGGTAGACATAGATGAGTAAAGTTCTACAGCCAACAACTAGGAAACTTCAGAACGGTATGGTTCAAGGAAAAAAATTCCAAACCCTCTAACGCATATTACTATCGTGAGGAACCAAAGTTTTCCATGAAAGGAATAGCATACCAATATCTGTCTGCTGAACATTTTCATTCATACTCTGCAATTCAAAAAAGACAAAATTAGAAAATCAAGGAACCTAGGTAAGCAGTGTTCAAACGAAAAGGAAGGAAGCACACTGTGGTTCCATAAAACAAAAAGAAACTGGCTGAAACATTCACCTAGCACCATAAAGCAAATCGTGGTTCCATAAACCAAAAGTTTGATAGTAACCAACTAGAAGATCAATTCATGTGCCACGAAATAACATGACAAGTATAGTAAATTCTTAAATCACACTGCATGGGGTTGGCTATACGAGCCTCATTTCACCAATCCCCTCTATTCATGAAATATTCTCCAGAAATAGAACAATTTAGCTAATAATTTATCACTTCATTCTAAATTTTTCTAGGCCTCCCTCTCCCGTTCTTCCATATATCAAATTGTGGTTCCATAGAACAAAAGTTAGATAGTAACTGACTAGAAGATCCTCCAAGGTGACAAAATTTATACATGTTAAAAAGAAAAAGGAGGAGAAAGGAAATACAGAAGGAAAGCATACATCACATCGGTAACCCATGCTTTGGTAACAAAATAAAATTCAAAATCCACTGCTGGTCAACGGTGCAAGTAAATCACAGAGATGTAACCTGTAACCATATCATTTCGCAATATATGAGTTTATATTCATCTTAGCAGCAAGCATATATAAATTATCTAAGGAATTGAAGGACATCAAAGATCAAGATGATACTTTCATTCTTCAAATGAAAAACTGTCAAAACTTTTAAGCGTTTGAGAACAATGATATACTCAAGCATGACATTGAAAAATAGTCCTTTTTGCTTACGAAAGGTTCTAATGTTGTTATCAGTTAACACTCTATGTTTTCTTTCTTTCTCTGATATCTGCAATAATAATCCAAAGAGTTAGACTTTTGACACATAAATTTCCCCAATCCATGCGCAACTTCTCCCACTAGTACCACATCCGACAATAATTCTACAATCCTCACCCAAGAACACTAGCATTTCCAAATCGTCATCTTGGTGATTGTTTTCGACACTATATTATATTTACATCCACCATCAGCATCACTAAACCAATCAATCATGATAGTTTACCATTATAGCCTGTCAATCTTTCATCAACCAACGGTGAAGAATGGAAAACCATAACTATACATTAAAAACAGATTATAAGAAAAACACATTGACCCCTGAACAGTACGAGCTATTTCAGTCTTGGCTGGGGGGAAAAACAGATATACATATACATATGTAGTTTCAGTTACAGCAGATTCATTTACCCGATCCTTAAGCTTCTGCAAAAAATTCAAATGCATATAATAAAAAGATCAATTAAATAGGAATAAAGATGAAAACTGAAACTACTAAAACAGAGACAAACCACAACTAGAACTCTTTCACACCAACAAGGGCCGCCCACATCCTCATTCTCCACTCCAACCTATATATATACATACGTAAAATGCGAGTTGACAAAAAAAGTTAATTTATCACATCGATCAGAACCAAATACTTTTATTTTTTCAAAGAATCAGATCAGAATGAAAGGACATCACTTACCGAAAGAAGATCAAAAGCAGTGGTTGAAAGCTTTTCGAATTTGTACAACCGAGAAGGGCCGCCAACAAAAAGCCACGTCCAACAAATTTCGAATTTCAGCGAAAAGCTGGTGCCCTGAACAGAACAGCAGATTCGAAAAGGCGGAAATCCTTTGCGAATTGGAATTCGTTTCGTTCTCTTGAGTTGTTTGCGCGTACGAAATATTCAAATTCGTAATCAGAAGGTTAAGAGGGTGATTTCGATGATGCAACCCTGACGTGAAATTTCACAAATAGAAAATTTTGGAATTTTTGGACGTCAAATGGGCTTCAGACATTTTTCTCCATCTTGGACGGTTAAAATCGCGCCACTGCCTGCAAGTGCCATTTGTTTTGGCGCGTAGCATGACACTGAAAAGGTGGTGATGTTATCGGTCGTATCACGCCCATGCAGCATATTTATTTAAACCATTAAATATAAATATATCATATTTGATATGATTCATTTATACTATAAACTATATCCAATACGATATATGATTTATATATTTTGGTCCAATATGGCACGTGACCTGTGCTGTGTTGGGTTAACTATGCCATAAGACATACGGTGCAACAAGCTAGCACGGTATAGTTCATATTTAAAAAATCAGTTGAACTTTAAATTTTAAAAATATATGAATAAACATCTCAGCGCAATACATGTATACTGCATATGTGCACAGTAGGCACAAAAACTTTAACATGAGAGTCGCGCCTCAACGGACATGTACTGCTCATATGTACATCATGTGTGAATATTTTGAATAAATAACGCTCATGTGTAAATCGGATACAACTCAGGCACATATATTTAGGTTAAAATACAGTCATGCATGCATCTATAAAATTAATTTTTTTTTATCAAAATATTGTAAAAACAACCAACATAGGAAATATCAAGTGCCAAGGGTGAACCTGGAGATAATCTCCTTATCTCTACAAAAATAAACACTTCCTATCACTTAAAATAAAAGCTATTAGTATTCAGAATCATCACCACCTATAAATCCTATAGCAAATGAAGGATCCCCCACTAGTATTATATGCTTAGCTCGAATGTGGAGCAAACAAAATGTAAGGGATAAATTAATACTCAATAAGTATTATAATTAATAATATATCATAAATAATAAATTTCTTATATATAATAATAAGGTATGTCATGCAACAATAATAATGAATCTCAATAAAAATAAATTCTATTTGAAACTCTACAACTCATTGTAACTATATTTGAAAAGTAATAATAAGAATATATATCATTGGTCCCGCATATCATGATAATAAAATGAGTTCACAGAATCCAGATCTCATTAATAACAGGTGAGGATCTCCCGAGTCCGAACATTTAAAAAAAGATAGGAAATTCCTATGTCCGAATATTAGTACAAATGATCTGAATATTTCTAATCTGAATAACAATATAGTGTCATGGATTCCACAAAATCCAAATCTCATCAAATCTAACTCATGAATTCTACTTAATAAAATTTATTAATTTTACTGAATTTTAAACTGAAGAGGTATCAATAATAATAAAATATTATAAAAATTTTCTAAATCTTATTCTACAATTGTGAATCAAATGGTGTGTATTCACACCCCCGAAAGATATATAACTACATGAGGTAATCAATACTTGCATTTTTGATATGCGACCAATTCAATAGTCATTTAAGACTTTGCACTGCAAGTGTGTAAACGTTTCCTCAAAATGCATATTCCCTCTGCCCACTAAGGTACAAGAATAACACGACTCAGATTCTCTCTAGCCCACAAAAGGTACAAAAATATCACCACCCATATTCTCTTTGCCCACCATGGGTACAAGAATTGCCATAACATATCAAACTCAATATCTCTTATTGTGATATCTTTCAATACTTTACCAAATAATGGTCAGATGACCATTAGCTCCACACTAAGCAATGTATTTTGCCACTACCAATATATAAAACTTTGTTTCAAATGTCTATTGATTATATTAAAATTTTACATGTTTTATATTTCTTAATATCATAATACTTTATATAATCTCTTTTAGGTTAGCCATAAGAAACTGATACCATACTCATACAATTGAGTATAACACAAAGAAGTTCCACAACTTGTAATGACAAAAAAGTTATTCGGTATTAATAAAAACTATACCCATACGATCAAATCTAACACAAAAGGTTATCATCAAGAAGAATAAAGCAGATTTATAGATACAATAAGTATCATACTCATATCATCCCACTAACCCACTATGACCGACTAAACTAAGTGACTCATAACATGATACCACCTAGATTCAAGTCTAAAACTTGACCAAAATTCGATAGGTACTCTAATGTTTAAGCACCCACTCTCACATTACCTAGCATGTTGACTCGTAAAACTTGCCAAATTATTACTGAATTTATCAATTCATTAATCTTACTCCTAAGGCCATAAATATATAAAATATATTCTATTTTATCATCTCCAAACAACTCATGAAATGCCATCACTGACCGAACAAGTCTTGACACTCGAGTACTAGTTTAGCTATTCCAACACTAAATCATCCTCCCAATCAAGCGACAATGTGTTCATAGCAATAGCAATAGGCACTAGCATAAAATTCGAAGACTTAGAAATTTTTTTACACCGTGTCTCTTAGCACAACCAAATTTGCCAACAGTAGTAAAAGGAATGGGGCTTGATTCTTTTTTTTTTTTTTTGGTAAGTAAGTAATTGATGGGGGCTGATTCAGTGATAATCATCCCTCCTTCGCTCCATTTGTACATCTTTAGTTAATTAGAATCACATTTCTTTAATGAAATATTAATATATGTCTATCATTGTGTAAGAAAGACAATTATATAAATACGATGCATGCATTTAACATATAAACAATTATCTCACAATCTTCAAC
>JAOVVI020015762.1:0-11084 GCA_028571085.2 Nepenthes alata
TTTTCTCATAATTTCTATTTTGCTGTCAAATTTATACATGATAAATAAAGATTTAAGCTAAATTAATCATATTACTTCAAGCTATACAAAAGTATGTACAGAATACTAAAGAATTCTAGAAGTATAGAGTAGTTAAGCAACAAATGTTTTAGTTCTTGATATTTTATATTGCATGCAAATTACTTAATACAAACATACGGTCAATTATTTGATAAATTATTTACATAGAATTAAAAAATATTAAAGTAAATATAAGAATAAAACTAATTTAATTAATACTGAGAATGAAGTTGAGGGAAAGATGTGCTTTTTCTTTAATCTTCCACATGAACAATCAATCTTATTCTAGGGAGATAACTGGAGTGACAATTTCCAAGTTCTGAAAAATATGCATACGAAAAGAAACAATGAATCACTAGCTAATTTGTGGTAAATATAGCTTTAAAAATGAAGGCTAAAATAGAATATAGAATATGAATCACATTTTCATATTATATATATATATATATTTTGTCATTGTAGTAATTTCTGACTGATTAAAAGATATTTTAGTATATAAAATTTGTATTATGTATAAAATTTAGAGGATTACCATCTAATTACTAAATTTATTATCTAAAATTTATTTTATATCACATAAAAATCTATTTTCAACCAGTGTTGATTAGATGGTAATACTATGAGTGAATGAATCTCCTATTATGAGTGGGATATAGAATAACTGACTAATATTTGAGTTTTATGGTACGTGATCTTACCTTTTAACTGTACAACTGACTGTTTCCCTGATTCGAACCACCGGCCACCATGCATATCATGCAGTGATAATTCTATAGTTGCGATAAAGCTCCCGTTCATCTGTGATTGACTAAGCCGGCTTTGAAATCTTTTTTTTTTTTTTTTGTCTGATGGGAAAAAACATAGGTTCAATAAGACATAGAGAGTGCATATGGTGGTGGGTTTAACCTTCATTGTGTACTTACGAAAGTATATATAATAACCAATATTTGATGTAAAGAAGAAGGATAGGAATGGCATCAGACTATTGAAGGGTTGGAGGTGGAAAGAAGTAGCTCAAAGATGATGGTTAGTTGTGTATGCATGGGAGCACGTGCTCGAATAAATGATATTATTCCCAGATAGCACTATAAATTAATAATTTATAATTTGAGTTGAGAAAATAGCTAGAAAATGAGTAATAAAATTGAGTTGTGTAGGTTAATTGAATGAAAAAAGAGCATTTCTAGATTGTTCGAATTATGCTACACCAAAAAATAACTATATATTTATGGGTTAATTGTATATTAAATGAAATACTAATTAATATATAAAAATATAGATTACATCTGACATAAATCAACAAAATATATATTAAGGAAATTAATAATTGAACATGATCGAAATCAGACTTTTAGGTACTAGGTCACACAATCGCTTAGAAAGCATATATTATGTATGATTATTGTTTAGTATATTTTGATTTACAAATCAAGTGATCTAAAAATATTTATTTTTTATAAGTATAATTATTATATTACCAAAGAAAATTAAGCCCTCCCTCTATTAAAAAGAGAGAGAGAGAGAGAGAAGAAAAAAAAAACATATATATAGAGAGAGATTTATATATATTTAAACACTTTCCTCTATCATTAGGATTTTATCTCATAGAAATTGATTTAAACTTTTTTCAATTATAATTATTTTACTAATATTGAATAGTTAAAATTTAAAAAAAAATTAGCAAAATTTTATTTTTTTATAAAAAAATAATACTATTGCATCTCGGATTTTTAGTTATTTACGGATTAGGGAGCCTTCCAATCTTTCACTGCGGGTTAATTTGAATCGGGTCTGATCTCTGTCACTGATAACATAAAACTTACACAATACAAATCACAAATAAGAGGTCAGAGGATAACGGAAAGTTATCCCCCGTTGACACTCCGACGCTTAGGTGAGACATCTTTCGCAACAAACGAAAGAATGCACGTTTAAAAGTAAATGTGCGCGAGAGTACAAAAATGTAATGATGAGGAAAGTGTAAAAAGGATGTATTGGAAAACTTGAACTCCATAAATGCGTCTAAAAGAAGGCCGACTTAGAGGTGCGTCCGAGAATGACGATTTAGAAGCGAGCCCGTGAAAGGTGACATTTAGGAGAATGACTAAATTGTACTGATGAGTCAACATTCTAGTTATCTGAGTGAATGATTGACTTTTGGATAGCGAGCTTCTGACTCCAGGATGGAGGAATTGTGACTCCAAGATGGAGGGCTGAGGCCCCCCCGGCAGCGAACCTCTGGGATTGGAGGAGTGCTAATAGCTTTCGGGCGGGAGGAGGGCGGGTGGCCTCTAAACGAGAAGATGACTAAAAATCTCAATGATTGGAAGTGGCCAATGAGCCTCGGACGGGGAGAAAACTGAGAGGCTTCTTGGATGAGAAGAGGATTGAGGGTTTTCTGACCACCAGTCCGCTCTCGTTGGAGATTGGATAGAACAGTTACGCCTTTTTTGAGCCATGTGAAGTATTATGGAGCCTTTTGAGTTTCTTTAAATTTTTTTAATTTGTCCTTCAATATTTGATGGTGCTTATTTTTATAATGAGATTTACAGATACACTGTTCATCCAAAAATAATATGAGACTTTTATCTTAAAAAAATTATGTTGGATTGTGAGTCTATTGTGGCGCCTGACCTATTGGACTTATGGTTATTTAACCCATCAAATACAAATGCTCAATTAATATCAAACAATTATAATTAAAAATGATTAAATAAATATTTATTCTAAAGGGATAAGTCTCCGAATGCCTTTTCTTTGACTTAAAACCCAAGCAGTGAGATTTAAATTTTAAATAATATAATCTAAATAGCTATGTTTTAATATTTTATATTTATTTTGGTATTTAATTAATATTAATATTGTAAAGCATATAAAAAAGCTATCTTCATTATTTTCATAATTTAAATTAAAATCATTTAAAATTTAATCAAATAGTTAAAAAATTGCAGTAGAGGAGACTTTTTTCTTTGAAAAAAGCGGCTCCCATGGTTATATTTTAACAGAGTATAATAATAATATAATAAATATTAAATTTATACAAATATGTATATTTAGTGTGTGTTTGATCCTGTCAATTTTTTTATGATATATTTAATTATTAAAATAGAATAATATTAATCTTTAATAAATATCACTCCCACTTATTTAATTTTTATTTTTTCATGATCAATTAAAAAAAGTCCCAATGATATTATTGAAATAACTTTAAATAATAAAAATATTATTAATTTATTTACTTTTATATAATTCAATTAATATAAATAAATAAACTGTCACTCCATCTTATAATATTAAAAAGTATTTAAAAGGTGTTAACTAAGTCATTGACCAGCAGATGGTGAGATGGATCGATGAAAAGAACCACGAGCGAGGCAGATGACAGTTCCACTTTTCTCAGTATCTGCCCTCCACCATAACGCTTATATCCTTTGATCGTGGAAATATTTATTATTTTTATTGAGAAAAAAATCTCCCCCCCGCGTCTCACGTGAGATCCAGTAATGAATATTATTTTATTCATACTAATTATATAAGTGGTAAAATAAATCATGCAATAATAAATATTAATTCATCTTTATTGAATTAATCATTTGACTCAAGGTAAATTTTTTAATTGCCTGGGATTTAAGAATTCTACCCTATTAAAAAAATAATTGATTCATATCTCTTTAAATCACAATCGTCCAATTAATTTTAAATAGATAAGATTAAAATTTTTTAATATTAAATAAAAATTAAATAATATTTTATTTAATTAATATCAAATTATTATAACTATGAGGGATAGGGTCCCAGATTAACATTGAATTAACCACTCATTTAAAGGGTTAAGCTTTTCGAATTTGTGTGGTGTGGATTACTGCGAAATTATTTTATTGCCTCTTTTTCTCCAAGCATTATATCTGGATATAATTTGGTTCGCTTTTCTAGAATTAAAAAACAGAAATATAGACAAATTAAACAATAATAATAATAATAGAAAAATTAAATAATAATATTTCAACTGTTTTTTTTTTTCCGAAAGGTAAGTTGACGCTAATAAATTATCTAGCGCTGGAGCGTTCTTTTTGTTTTTTTTTTTTTTTTTGGCTTCCTCCTAGACTTGCCCAGGATACTTAGGTACCGGTCCTTGGTTTAAAATATATAGATTTAAAAATATTTTAATTGGCCTAATATTTATTATTCCATTTATTTTAATGTGAATGAGCTAATAATATAAATAAATTGTTAAATCTCTTCTTCACTCAAGGGCAACGCCCTTAAGAATACATACAAGATATTTAAATATTATATCATAATATTAATCAACTACTAAAAATATAAAATTATCATATTCAAATTAATTAACTATATTTAGCATAATTTTAAAAATATTTTTGACGGATACACCAGTAATGGGTTGGCCCAAAGAGAAACTCAAAGAGAAGTCAACGGAAGCCCAAGAAGGACGGTCAACGTTTTTACGGCCCACTAAAGAAGGCGGGCCCAAAAACTGGAAAGTCCAAAATCGAAACGGTCAATACGGGCGTTGACCGTCTTGGCGGCCAACTTGCTCGCGGGCGGTCAACTCGATGTTGACCATCGTACGAAGCCAATAACGTCTTTCTACAGTGATAGGCCCACTCCGTTTGGGCCCACAACTTATCCCACGGCCAACCACAACCTGTCACGCGTCTTCCACGATTCTAAGAGGATATTGACAAGATTGGCGCCTTTCAAATAAAGAAGGCGCCAGATCTTACCAGTATCTTACCCGCCAATGCACTCCAACGGTAACATGTTGAGAATAAAAGAAGCAAACTTGGAAAGCTGTTGGCCGCCGCACAAGGAAATTATCATGCCCACCTTGGCAACTGGCGTCTGCTCCAGAAGGCAAGTCAACCAATGTAGAGATAGGAGATCCCGCATTCCAAAGAAGGGAAATCACCATCTCGACCATAAATAAACCCTAGAACCCTCGTTCTAGGAAGGCTTTCATTCACGCTATTATTCACGCATCCATTGACGCTTTCATTCACGCTTTGGCCTACACATTCATTTAGGCTATCATTCAAGCTTTCCTTCAAGCTCTCGATATACGTGCTACTGATTGATACCGATCGAATTACACAAAATATCCTAAGTGTTTTAAAACGAGCTCCCTCTTGCCTGCTGTGGCCAGAAGCTCTCAGAACTTCAAACCCTCTCTACGGCAACAAGCGAGCCCTTCACGGCCGCTTCCTGCCCTCCCGCCATCCAGATACAAGAAAGGCCTCGCGTCTCTCTTACATCTGGATTTACACACTCCTCATCCCCCTCATTCAACTCTCAAGCTTTTCAGTTTCTTTCATCGGAGATTGCCTTACTCACTTGAGCGTCGGAGTATTTTCGGTGGGATAACTTTCCGCCGATAACGCAGACCTCTTGTTCATTTTAGTGGTGTGCAGGACCCGCACTCGGTGAACGGAGTCGAATCGAATCATCCAAAAAGAATCTGAATCTGTTCGAAGTCGGATCCAGGTACGCATCAGTATGTTTAGTGAATGTATTAAATAATAATTTTTTAAAAAAAGTCTTACAAAAACACAGTCTACTTTAAAATCAAATTGATCTCAGAGCCAGCTTAGTGAGTAAAAATTATTTAATGCACAGAAAACATCATATTATAATAAATATTAGTCAATAATTGAATGGTATGTAATAATTATATATTTTGATACGTACCTGAATCCGACTTCGAACAGATTCAGATTTGTCTGAATTATTTGAACCGATTTCGTTCGCTGAGTGCGAATCCTGCACACCACTAAAACGAGCAAGAGGTCAGTATGTCGGCGCGATGTTGTCCCACTGAAAATACTCCGACGCTCAAGTCAGCAAAGCCTTCAAGATTGAAGAAAGTAATGCTGAAAAGTAAGAAAAAAGGAGAGAGTTGGTTGGTCGGGAGTGATGGCTTGTCGAGGACGTGAACAATCGCTTCCAACTCACGGAGAGCGTTAGGAAACGATGTTCCGAAAGCGTAGAATCTTTCGGGAACGACTCTCGGGAAGCCAATCAGGTCTCCAGGAAGTTGAAGGCATTTGGTGGGATCTGAATGTCTGGAAGAGTGGAAAAGACGATAGGCCTCCGTCCAATACTCTGTCAGCGTTCGTGTGGAAGACGGTAAGAAGTCCTTCAGGAAACTCGTTTTTAGTGTTCTTAGATCAGTTACAGAATGAGCAAGAGAGCTTTTGTTTCTGAGTGAGCTTGTTTGTAAGCGAATGGGTATCTCAGAATGCAAGATAGCGTTTGAGAGCGTATGAAGGTTTGTAAGAGTCTGTAAGAGCGTATGAGGCAGGTGAAAGCATCCCCTTTCCAGAACGAAGACTTTAGGCTTTTATGAACAGTTGGAGAGCTTCTTCCTCTGGTCAAGGTGGTGTGCTCTTCCTGGATTAAAAGTGACAGCCTTCTCAGAATTGGTGGGTCTGACAGTCGTGATTTGATGAATGATCTTTCTACTGTACAGTGCAACGGATCTTCAGACTGTCTCATGCCTTTGTGACTGTTTTGTTGGCGCTGAGATCATTGCCCCCCTTTTTTGAAGAAGATAAGCTTTTAGGATGACATGTGGCCATGAGAAGACCGTTGCTTTCCGTGCCCGCGTTTGTCTGTCAGTTTGGGCCTCGGCCGTAGCAGGTTTGAAGTCTTTTTGGGCCTTTCGCCGCAGTGCATCCGGCCAACACTAGAATTGACCGTTTGCGCACGAGTTAGCCGTCTGTTAGAGTTTGGACGGTCAACGCCAACGTTAACCGTTCTGGGCCTTTTAGGATTTTGGCCTGTTCTCTAACTGGGCAGTTCACGAGTTGACCGTCTAGCAGGTCGTTTTGGATCTACGTTGACTTTGGGCAAACTTATTTTCAGTATATCCATCATATTTAAATAAATAAATAAATTTAAAAGATATCTAAAAATAAATAATTAATAGTTAATAATAAAATTTATGCATCAACTTATATACATAAGTCTATATCAAAATTTTTTAAATTTATATGAAAAGAGAAAAAAATAAAATTTATAACTATTTTTAATAATTTAAATATGAATAGATATATAAATAAGCCTATAAATAATATTAATCGTATTATTAATATCCTTCCTTCCACAAGTGATGGCCCCACAAGTGTGTACCCTTATAACTACTTTCAAAACTTGCCCGTCAAAATTCCTTTAAATAATTTTATTATATATATATTTATTTATTTAAATTCTAAATTTTTCACTCTTCTAGTGATTAAAAGTTTATACTTATGTAATGAATATTTGAATTTGATGTCACATGTTAAGATATTTTTAAAATTTTTATTTTCTATTATTTTTAAAATAATGATATTTGTATAAATTTAAAGATATATATATATAATATTTTTTAAAAAAAAATTATTTAAATTTGCTATAATTCAGCCTAACCTATACGAAATTGGGAGGACATTATCTTTTTTTAAAATATATTTATTCTCTTTATTTTTATTATTTATTCATAAATAAATAATTATAATCTATATTTTAAATAATTAATTTTTACTTTTTTATTTTTTAATAATTAAATTATAATTATTTATTAAATAATAAAAAAATTAAAATATAAAAAATGAGTCTTTCTATTTTTCTGAGAGATGAATATTCATGGACATTTCCTTTCATTATACTGTATATAAGTTCACAATGTTAGCAGGGGGTATTTACGGATCCCAATTTTTTCATAGAAAAGTATTATCATTTTTTTAAATTATTATTTTTATTAAAATTTTATATATTAAATTTAATATTTATAAATATTAATATTATAAAAAATTTTAAAATACAACTATTTTTGTTATTTTAATTTTAGATATTAATTATTAAATTTTAATTTAAAAATTAAAATAAAAAAAAATAGACTCTTACTTTTCACTAGACTGATAAGTACATGGCCTTGTTTCATAAGTACATAAAAATTATATATGATAATTTATCTTGTATAATTCAGATATAGGATTTTTTGATTATATATTATTATTATTTTCTTAAATTTGGATTTTAAACTTTTATTTAGGACTGGCTTCCTACCATGCTAATCTTAAATAAAATTGACGCACATAAAATCCATACAATAAATTTGGAATCAATTTTAGTAATTTTTTGATGGGTTTTTAAGATTTTAAGACTTAAATTCCACTTATAAAAAAAAATTTAAATGTACAATATATTTAATTCATCTTTAAACTTTTAAATCAGTAAAATGTTAATCAAACTAAAAAGGCTGGAGAAAATAAAAAAGAACAATTTTGTATTGAGGACAATCTCCTACTTAAGACAAATAATATTTTAGACAGTAAATTCTGAATGTTTAGTAAGAATATTCTCAAATCTACGGTTCAAATTAATCAACATGCAAAATGAGGCATTTTATCATCTGATGCTTTGGGCCAATTTAAAAATATGAGCATCTTTCCCAAATCTTCCTCTCGTATTATCACAGTAATCTCAAATAAAAATTTAGCCTTCGTACACTGTGCACGGAAGAGGTGATGTTCACACAATCCAACTGCATGCAGATGCGTCGTCATCAAACACGAAACCAAGGGCCAAGATCGGTGGTCTTGGGCACCTGGATAGAAAGCTTCAACAGAAGAACACCGCTCCCAACAACCAAATCCGTCTCTGTAAATGTTTTAATCCTTCTCTGTAAATGTTCCCATCCTTCCTAGGGCTTTTTACGCATAAAGATTGTTTCATTTTCCACCAATTATGCAATTCGGTTAACTTGAATTTTATTTCATTTTGCTGAATTATTCGGAAGTTCCTTTGGTAAGTAATGGGAGATCAGGTTCTGAATTGCGAAATCGAGTTTGGAGGCGGAGGGAGCAGCGCTATAACCGATGACGATATTGAAATCGAAGACAGAGAGATGGTCGACACCCTTTTTGCGTCTGACGGCCCATCAGTGCTGTGCTTGCCTTCTCCGGAGGCGGCAGCAGCGGCGGTGTGGGAGGAGCTATTTACATTCCAGTGGCGGAATTAGATCTCGAGCCGTACGAGGGCGTGGAATTTGATTCTGAGGAGGCCGCCAAGGACTTTTACAACTATTACGCCAGCCGCGTCGGGTCTAGCACGAGGATAAGCTCTTCCCGCCGTTGGAGGCACGATGGCGCGATCATTCCGAGGTCATTCGTATGTGCTAAATAAGGGTTTCAGAATTGTAATGAGAAAAGGATCAAATTTAGGGAGATAAAACGGCCCTGTATGATCACAAGAGTGGGCTGCAAGGCAATGTTCTCTATTAAAATTCATGATTATGGAAAATAGGTTGTGAGTGGATTTGTCAAGAACCATAACCGTGAACTGGTCCTACCTGCTCAGGTGCATTGACTACGTTCACACTGCCAGATATTTGGCCCCGCAAAAACTCTAATTGATTGCAGGCCGCAGGATTGGGGCGGAGGAGGATTATGTCCGTCCTAATAAAGGAATATGGTGGGGTTAGCAAATTCGGATTCACGGAAGTAGATTGTAGGAATTACGTGAGGAATAATCAGCGGAGGAATATGGAGGGTGATATTCAGCTTCTCATTGATTATTTGAAGGAAATGAATGCTGAAAATCCCAACTTCTTTTATGCAGTACTAGGGGACGATAATCATTCCACAGGAAATGTGTTCTGGGCAGTTGTGAGGGAGAGGATAAAATATACTCATTTTGGCGATACTGTCACATTCGACACGACCTATAGGTAAATAGGTATACATTACCTTTTGCACCATTTATTGGAGTTAATCATCTTGGCCAGCTTGTGCTGTTTGGGCGCGCATTTTTAATAAATGAATCTGAAGCTTCGTTTGCTTGATTGTTCAATACATGGTTAACGGCTATGTCAGATAGGATCATGATCCAGTCATTAACTACAGATCATGATGTAGTCATTAGTTCAGCCATCCTGCAGGTTTTTCATGAGACCAGCCATCTTTTCTGCAAATGGAACATTCTTAAGAAATGCCAAGAGATATATTCCCATGTTTTACTTCGACATCTTAAGTTTGAAGAAGACTTTCATAAATGCGTGAGCTTGCCTGAATTAAAAGATGAATTCGAGTCTTGCTGTCGCTTTTTGATAGGTGCAATCCCAGGGACAACCAGTGGGCTCAATCAATATACTCTGCTCATGGGCAATGGGTTCCGGTATACTTGTGTGACACTTATATTGCTGAAATATCTATTACACAACTTAGTGATAGTGAACTCTTACTTCAATGGTTATGTCAATGTGTCAACTACTCTTGGACAGTTTTTTAGGCTTTATAAAAAACCCCACAGAGTCAAAATGAAAAAGAAGTTAAAGCAGATTATGATACCACGAATACCACTCCCCTCCGTAGGATCCCTTCTCCAATGGAGAAGCAATCATATGACCTTTACATCAGAAGAGTATTTGTGAGGTTCCAAGAGGAGTTGGCAGGTTCGCTGACATTCATGGAAACCAAGGCAGAGGATGATGGGAGGTTATAACTTACCAAGTAGCAAAATATGGGGAGGATCACGGGTTGCATTTTGTCAGGTTCAATGTTTTGGAGGTGAAAGCAACTTGTAGTTGCCAGATGTTTGAATTTCCAGGTCTTCTCTGCAGACATGTATTAGCAGTCTTCAGAGTAACTAATGTTCTTACCCTTCCTTCTCATTACATTTTGAAGAAATGGACCAGAAATGCTAAGAGTAGTGTTTGTTGGGGTCACTCCCGAGTGGCATGGATTGGACGAGGACTTCCTGAAGCGTATTGTGGACGAGGACTTTCTGAAGCGTCTTGTGGACGAGGACTTCCTGAAGCGTCTTGTGGACGAGGACTTCCTGAATCGTCTTGTGGACGAGGACTTCCTGAAGCGTCAAGAGGACGAGGACTTCCTTCCTGATTGGCATACCCGAGTACTATTGGACGAAGACGAGAACTCTATGGTTATAGGCGTTGACCCTATTCTCGTAGGGCCTGCTGTGGCCGCTCTTGCAGGGAGGTTGGTCACCTACCCTGATTGGAA
>JAOVVI020015765.1:0-11083 GCA_028571085.2 Nepenthes alata
GATGTCTCCTCGAACCAGCTTCCATTTTGAGGGACTAATCCAGACTCGATGAAGAACTGAAAGAACCATTTTTTTCTTCTTGCAAGAACCCTCGGATTCGAAGCTCTCTCACGAGTGGAGTCCAATCCTGAGGATCTTTCGGGGAGACGTGGCCACCGAGGAGGTGAGTGAGGCGGCGGAGCTAGTCGCGACCATCCACTCGGAGATGAATACGTTTTCCATCTAAAGTTACTATTTGACGTCTCATGACCTTACCGTTGCCAAGTGGGGCCCGGAGTCTAGCTTGGGCATCGCTGGCCCAAAGAGGAAGAAGCTTGGGACCATCATACTCCATGAGTCGTCGGGTGAAGGCGCATGGAAGAGTTGCTCGCTGTTGGAGACTTCTTTAGACGAATAGGTGGAGGCTCTGCTGAAGAGGCTGAAAGAAGCCGGAGCCACTTCCACCCGTAGGTTGCAGAGGCTGGCTGAGGGGCCATCTGCACCTGCCATGAGCTCTGCTTCAGAGCGGGGGTTGGATACTGAGCCGTAGGAGGTAGTGGCTGAGCATTTTTTTATTCCCGTCACGACATTGGCTAAGTATGGCATTCCCGTGGTGGAGCTTCCTTCCAGGGGAGAGTCCCTCGTGAGTTCCTTTGTGGATCTAGAGCCGCAGGAGGCAGCTGCTGAGGGTGCGCTAATCATGGAGATCGACGCACCAAATTCTGAGGAGGCCGAGGGAGCTAGCACCTTGGAGCCTGTGCCAAAACTAGCTGGGACACTAAAGCTTACCAGATCACTTGACAGGGCGCCTCAGAGGCGTGCGCCAAGGAGAGTGCTGCCGCTGAGGAGGGAGTCGAAGTCAGACGGGTTGCCAGTCTGTCGAGTGTTGGCTTGGCTCTGGGGACAATTGCGGCAAGGATGGTTCAGGAGTCGGAGCCCCTAAGCATCCTCCGGTCACCCGTGGCTCCAGATGTTCTCTACTCTACGGTGGTTGTTGCTGAACACATGGAGCCCCTAAGCTTGTCAGCATCAGGAGGTGGTCCTCATTGCACGAATATGTCCCTTACTCAGGTATGACCGTGCTGGATCGCACGTTCCGCTGTTGATAAACACTTTGAGGACTTCTGATCTCTCTTTGTTTCCCTTGCAGGTCCCTAGGGCATCCAACTCCCTTGATGCGTTGTGCATTCAACTACGTGGATACTTTCATCCTGTCAGCGAAGAGTTCATGCAAGAGACAGCTTGGCGTGAGGGAGTTGAAATTGCTACGCTCAGGGAGGAAAACAATCAGCTGTGGGAAGAGAATAGGTAGCTGACGTAGCATAGCGCACGCGTGAGGTAGGAGGTTAACCAATTGAGGGGATTGACCTTCACTCTGGAGGATGACATCTCTTGCCTTTCCATTGACCTCAAGGCTGTAGTTCACTCTAGAGGAGGTGCACCTCACACTTGATGTCAAGTTTTGGGATGGCGTCCACCTATGTCATCGGATTGCCTCCGTCACGCTTCTAGGTGTCTCTGTGGGCATCTTTCATCCTAGAAACACTAGGATCTCTGATAGCTCCCACTTGAGAGACTTCTTAGGTGAGGCTAACCCATCAGATCCATAGGGCCAACATTGATTTTGTATAGCTCCGTTTCCTTTTCTGTTGTTTGACAACACCTTGTACCCATGTATATACATAATAAATAGCGGACAGCTATTTTTCTTACATTTGATGTCTCTGAGTGCACGATGTAATTGTTGGAGTTGTAACTCTTGTTTTAACGGCTAAGTTGTGAAGCTATTGTCACCAAGGCTCTGATCCAGTGCCTTCTTGCGTTGTACTCATCCTTCGCCATAGGATATCATCGCATCTGGTGCATTTAATGAGAAGCTCGGTTTAGTAAAGTGGACATCGTCACAAGCCCGATGGAGTCACACCAAGGGCTAGCTAAGCTTTTAGGCCACAACAGTCGGACCCCTGGTCTTAGGCCTTTCGCACACGATACCTGTCTTAGGTGCTCAGCCCTACTCAAGGCGTCGTCACTCTCGTACACATGATCCTAGCCGACAATCGTTGTAGACTGAGGGTGCTCTCTTCTCCAGGAGAAGGTCGCCGCACGCTTGCTATTCATGCCCCCTAAGGTTTTGGTGGCCACATGTTAGGGACTTCAAAAGCCCCCATGCCTGATATTTTGATCGCATGGGTCGCTTGGTACAAAACTAAGGTTTTTGGGCTGCTCTGGGCCTTTTGACCCGAAGTCAAGATTCGAATATGGCTGCTTTTGGGTCGCTTGGCACGAAGCCAAGATTTAAGGGCAGCTCTGGGTCTTTTGATGCGGAGTCGAGATTTAGATATGGCCGGTTTCGGGCCGCTTGGCCGGGAGCCAAGGCTTTAAGGGCTGCTCTGGGGCCTTTCGATGCGGAGTCGAGATTCGAATATGGCTGCTTTCGGGCTGCATGGCATGGAGCCAAGGCTTTAAGGGTCGCTTTGGGCATTTCAACGCGGAGTCGAGATTTGGATATGGCCGATTTTGGGCCGCTTGGCACGGAGCCAAGACATTATTTTACAGATGGATTAAGATCCTCCCGACTTAAGGGCGGTCTAGGTCGTTTAACTTTTTGAAATATCATGCATGCAAACATCCGTATGAATGAACACACAATATTATAAAAATAATTAATTTTATTAAATGGAAACAAAGTACATGTACAAGCATTCCTTATGGTGGGCGTGTATGTCTTACATGGGCTTAGCGCTGGCATATTGATAATATTTCCTGAGATTGGCGGCGTTCCAGGTCCACAAGACCAATCTGCCCCCTGGGTGCGTAGCTTGTACGCTCCATTCCGGAGGATTACTGAGATGAGGAATGGGCCCTCCCATATTGGGGAGAGGTTGTTCCTACTTGCAGCCTTTCCAGCTGGCTCTACACTCCGAAGGATCAGGTTTCCAACATTGAGTGGTGCGTGCCTTCACCCGCTTGTTGTAGTACTGTGCGACATATTGTTGGTAGGATGCTGTCCTTAGGTAGGTCGCGTCACGCACTTCTGGGAGCAGGACTAGGCATTCCCTGAGTCTCTGGGAGTTGGTGGCTGGATTGAAGCACTCAACCCGCAGGCAAGGAAGTCTCACTTCGACGGGGATGACCGCTTCGACTCCGTAGCAGAGATTGAAAGGCGTCTCCCATGTTGGTTCTTGCGAGGTCATGCGGTACGACCATAGCATGAAAGGCAACTCATCAACCCAGGAGCCCCCTGCGTCTTCCGGTTTGGTCTTCAACCCGGGCAGTAGTGTGCGGTTGGCAACTTTGACTTACCTGTTCGCCTGAGAGTATGCCACAGATGTATAGACCAGCCTGATGCGCGAGCTTGCACAGTACTTTGTGAATCGTTTGTCGAGGAACTGGATTCCATTGTCAGTCATTATGACATCGAGAATCCTAAAATGGCAAACGATGTTCTGGCGAAGGAACTCCATTACATTATCCTCGGTGATTAACACCAAAGGAACTGCTTCTACTCACTTAGTGAAGTAGTCAATACCGACGATAAGGAACTTCCTTTGTCCGGAGGCCAAGGGTATAGGCCCAAGAATATTGAGCCCCTATTGTGAGAATGGCCAAGGGGACAAAAGGCTGTGTAGCTCTATGTGAGGCAGATGAGCCACGGACCCATGGACCTAACAGCTTTCGCACTTCTTCACGAATTCCAGGGCGTCTTGCTTCGTCGTGGGTCAGAAAAGACCTTATCGCATGATCTTGAATGTGTAGTTTTTTCCTCTGGTGTGCAAGCCGCATATGCCGAGGTGGATTTCACTCAGCGCGTACTTAGCTTCCTCAAGAGTTAGGCCTTTTAGGTAGGCAATGGAATACCCCCGTTGATATAGCCTACCATTGATGATCGCGTACCAACCCATTGTCTTCTTGATTCACTTTGCCTCGTTGGTGTCCATAGGTAATGTTTCATCTGTCAGATACCTGTGGTATGGGGTCATCCAATTGTCACCCTCACTACCTGCAACACTTCCTAGTCCGGACCGTCCACACTTGGTAGCTAGGATTTTTCGCATGCTCCCGGCGTGCTACTCCAGAGATCATGCAGCCGCATACCTTGCCAACTGGTTGACTTTCCAGTTTTCTGCTCTTGGGATGTATTCAATCTAGAAGCTTTCAAACACCTAGATCCAGGTTTTTTCTTTCGCCAAGTACTTTGCAAGTTGAGGGCTTGATGCTTCGAAGACTTATTGGATTTGGTTAACCACTAGCTTAAAGTCACAGTGCACGACTAGCCACTTTGCGAAGCACTCCTTTGCCAGACAAAGTCCCGCAAGAAGGGCTTCATACTTTGTAATGTTATTTGTGGTAGGAAAAGTCAACATAACAGAGTACTTGATCTTTGTCCCTTCTGGAGTTCTGAGCACGACCCCAACTTCGCTGTCTATTTGGGTTGATGATCCATTGACATTCTTATTCACTCGGGAATGTCTATTGTGTTCAGGCTCTTCAGGCTGTGTGGGGCGTCCAGAGTTGGGGTCGCCGCCTCGACGATGAAATCTGCCATAGTATAGCCCTTAAGGGCTGGTCGTGGTCGGAATTCCACGTTGAAATCGTCCAACTCTATTGCCCACTTAACTAGCTGCCTAGAGATCTCCCTCTTCTAGAGGATTGACTTTAGGGGTTGATCCGTCAGCATGACGATCCGGTGCACCTGAAAGTAGGGCCTCAACATTAGTGCAAAATAAATGAGGGTTAGTGCAATCCTCTCCACATGCGGGTACCAAGTCGCCACGTTCGTCAATACCCTACTCACGTAGGACACTGGCCGCTGCGTGCCCTCGTGCTCACTGATGAGTACTGAGTTAAGTGTCGTGTCCAACATGGCTAGGTAGAGGTACGGGTCCTCGCTCACAGATGGTGAGCTTAGGAAAGGTGGACTGACAAGGTACGCCTTTAGCTCTTGGAATGCCTCTTCGCACTTGTCCGTCCACCGGAATCTTAACACTTTTGTTTCTCTGAGCGCCTTGAAGAAGGGTAGGTAATTCTCCACAGACTTGGTTAGAAATTGCAATAGGGCTGCTAGCTGCCCTATGAGTTTCTGAACTTCCTTCACGGTCCGCAAAGAGCTCATATCTAGGATGGTTCTGATTTTCTTCGGGTTCGCTTCTATGCCGCACTGGGCACAATAAAGCTTAAGAACTTTTTGAAAGTTACCCTGAATACACACTTTTTTTTTGGTAAGGAAGTAAATTACATTAAAAAGAAAAGAAATTACAACACCTATGTTTTATTCCAAGTGTTTTGCCAAGTTGGAGTAATAACATAGAAGCAAGGGCACCCATGGTGCACCGTGACACACAAAACACGAAAACAAAACACAATGGAAAAACATCCAATGACCAACTTGTCCCAAATTAGATGAATTTGGACAAACAACCTCCTCGGCCATGAAGTACCTCGGACAAAAGCATTAGGTCCCAGAACATACACCTCGGCAGATCGGATAAAAGTAGATAAAGACTGCGGTCTTCTCTGTAGCGCCTTAGTCGTTTACACCTCGACACTTTGCATATATCTCGGCCAAAAGCTGGAATCTCGTACGATTGCATCTCGGATCTTGCCCGACTTCTCAACCCAAAAGCCATTCGGACAATCAATCCAAGAAAGCAGATCATAAAAGATCTCTTGCACTCTTAGGAGGGGATTTATGGGGTCTCCTGTATTTGGATTTCTTCCTAGATCAACCTTGCCTAGATCCAAGAATAGAATTGTCAACAGTGTCTCGGGGACTTGGAACCTCAAACTGCTTCCTAAACGCTTCAATCTTCTTCCTCAGCATACCCAGGCTAGTGCTAGAGCACTGGTCCCCCCTTGGTGATCTCCCTGGCATGAAGAACCACCCCCAGAATAGTGATTCTTGGCTGACGGACCAAGTTGCTCCCCCACCAGTATAACCACAGTGGTACAGGGAGTAAAGCTAGATAGAGAAGAGCCAGCAACCTCCTCATGATAGTATGATCTCCCAGAGCTTCTGAACGTTCCATATCAGAAACAGGTTGGATGAGCAGCGAGGCTTCACAATCTGGTATATTCGTATTAATACCACGTTTTAAAATTTTCCCAAAAGATGCTATATAATTGCAAGAAGAATGAGGCACATCCACTCCCAAACCTCCCTGTGGGAAGTGGTTGCTCTGATGCATATCGACTAGAGGAGTCAACAATGTGCAGGGGGCTGGAAAGGGCATAGGAGCATCAGGCTCCATACCAACAATGTTCATGCCTTCAGGGCTAGGTGCCATATTGGGGCAGCTACACACTGATGCACACAGGTTATATTTTCAGGATCCCTCCCTTCAATAACATCCTTCAAAAATGGCACCTCTGATCCGGGAGCATCACATTCTCCACTCAGGTTACCAATATTCTGGTGGGAATTAACAGGCAAGGATTCTAGCTCAATTGCAAGGCCACAATCATCCAGATTGGTCTGAACCACGTTGATCTCTTCACAATTACCTTTATCAGATACTTGATCAAGCTGCAGGGGAGGACTTACATTCTCAGTAGAACTCTCCCAAGTCCCCAAGGTATCAACACCCGAAATGGTAATCAGGCCATCATCATTTGTATGTAAGCTCTGCAACTCCAAATAGGAGTGGTTGAAGTGAAAGGATTGGGAAGAATCTTTCCTGTAGGTTTGAAAATTTTCTTAGATTTGCAACTAAGAATGATGGCCACTTATTAGGGCGATTTCTAGAGAGAGAAGCTCTCGTCTCACTGTAGGTTTTCTTTGACTTCATTCTTCGCCTCTGTTGTTCTCCACGGCACAGGCGGCGCAGGAGCCGGCTATGGCCGATCTCCTGGGTCCTCCTCCTGGCTCCCCCTGGAAGTCAACATCCGCATCTGATTTTCTTCCAAAACCTGATGTCTCCTCTCTCAGTTCACCATCCTCTCTTGCTAAGAACGATGTATCCAGTCCAGTTAATTTGTCGAGAGAGAATTGCTCATCCTGGTCAAATATTGTCCGAAATGGTAGTCGTTCCCCATCCCCTTCTCTGAAATATTTCCCTCCACTGAATGTGGACGGCAACGCTACCTGTTTTTCTCCTCCCCCTGAGGTTGTTGCTGAAGGCAGACGAATTTGGGGTTCCTCCTTAGTGGGATACTTCTTCGACTCTCCTCCCCATTTTCGGGCGATTTCCACCATTGCCCATCGTCTCTGGTCTCGATTTGGGCTCGAGCACGTCGCGTCCAATGGAGAAGGTTTCTTCTTCTTTCGATTTTCTTCTTCGATTAATATGGAGCACTGCCTGAGGGCTAGGCCATGGATGCTCACAGGTAAAGCCCTATGTCTTAAACGGTTTATTCCTGGTATGAAATTGCTCAAGGATTTGCACAATTCTTTCCCTGTTTAGATAAAGCTTTTCAACGTGCCGGTTGAATTCTAGTCTCCACTAGGATTGGGTTGGATTGCCAGTTCAATTGGTAAGCCACTCCTCCTATGTACCAGAACAGCTAAAAAGGAGAGGCTGGACATAGCCCGGATTTGTATTGAGGTTGCTGCGGATGCAGCTCTGCCCCCTACCATTAATCTGCAATCGTCCAATTCCATTGTAGTGGTGGATGTAGAATACTCTTGGAAGCCGACTAAATGTGATTCGTGTCTTCTGCGTGGCCATGAGATTGCCAATTGTAAGGCTATGAAGCCATGTCCCATTGCTGGTATCCCTCCCAGGATGAGAGCAGTTTGGCATCCAAAGCCTTCGTCCTGTGCAGATGTTGTTTCTAATGTGATTGTGAGTCCTGGGGTTGAGGAGTCTGATCAGTATATCTCAGGACCATGTGCTGAAGTAGACATCTCCCATGGCTTGGTGAGGGATGTGTCATTGGATTTGCCCCATCCCAGTGTTGAGATGAATATGCCCCCCTGCTGTCCCCCTGATGGCCATGATGGTTGTTTTTCTAATGAGGCATTACCTCCAGAGCCCCCTGCTACCTTGTTTGATCAGCATACCTCGGATCCATGTGCTGAGGTATCCCTCTCCCATGGCTTGGTGAGGGATGATTTGCCTCATCCTGGTATTGAGTTGAATATGGCCTCTTGCTGTTCCCCTGCTGGCTGTGCCCTGAGTGCAGAGGATAGTGTTCTCCCTCTTCCAGTTTTCCCAACCCCTTTAGTAAATCATCAGAATCTGAATTCTTTGGTTGAGGATCTTGATTCCACTCTGGAATCAATTACTCGACTTTCTTGCAATTATGTGCTTGATGTTAATGATCCAATTGATTGCTGCCCTAATATTGATTCCACCCAGTCCCATGTGAAATCTGATGTCACAGTGGATAGGTCTGACCCGTTGTCTTGTGCTATCCAGTTATTGACTAAGGTTGAAGTTCTTCGGCCCTCTCTTAATGCCCTTACTACGGAGCACAGATTTGTGGTGTTGCTCTTTTTAAACAATTGCTGGTGTAACGTTTCAGATCAGATGAAGGACGAATTTAAAAAATCCTTTTCATGTGATGGGGGGTGTCCCTCCTTAGCTCTGTGGATGCCCCTCTTGAAGCACTCAGGTGGACGATACTTGCTCATCCACACATTGAATCTCTATCCATGGATGAGAAGCAAATTGTTTTTGATTTTCTTAGAATGTTCATGAACTTACTTTCGGATTCTTCATTCCATCATTTTTGCAATTTGGATGATTTAGTGGATGGCCTCCATGAGCGGCGAAAGATGGAGGTGCACCAAAACATTGCAGGTGATGTGCAAAATGGTGAATGGAGTAAAGCAAAATCAAAGAGGAAGAGGAATAAAGCCTCTAAAACATCTATTGGCTTTCCAGCCACTAGATGAATTTACGTGCTGTAATGCAATGGATTCCTGTTTGGGTCTATTTTCTTCCTTATGACAAGTGCTGTAATGGAAGTTGTTGCTGTGCAAATGAAATTGCTCTCTGATGAAATTGCTATGAAGCTGCTGATGCAAGTGTTCCTGATTAGTTGGTTTACTGCATAAACAAATTGCAACAATCTCTTGGCAATTTGATGCAGCTGGTGCACATTCAGCTGTGGTGGTGGGCTGGAGTATGTGTAAAAACATTAAAGTCAATCTATGCTGAGGTTTGGAGTAGCCTTGCATGAAGATTCCGGAGTGCTTATTCCCTCTCTGGGCGGAGTGCCCATGTGTGAGATGTGGACGGAGTGGACAAGCATCCGGAGTGATTTTATTGATATCTGGCCGGAGTGCCTTGACTTAGCTGATTCTGGAGTGCCTTTTGCACACTCAAAGGCGGAGTGGATTACGTGTGTTAAATGCCGAAGTGGCATTTTGAAGCCGGAGTGCCTTATGAGGACGGAGTGGCTTTTCGAAGCCAGAGTGCATTATGAGGCCGGAGTGGCTCTTTGAAGCCGGAGTGCTTTTTGCATACTAAAAGGCGGAGTGGATTGTGTGGTTGTGTATGTTGTGGATGGAGTGGCTTGTTGAATCCGGAGTGCCGTTTGAGGCCGGAGTGGCTTTTGAAGCCGATGCACCTTTTTGGACATCCCATAGTGCAGTTACTGTGCAGGACAGGCAAATTTTGGAAAGGTGGAACATTCCTTGCTCCAACTTGCACTCGGATGGCTGGATGTCCGGTTGACAATTGGAGGTTGTGGCTTGATCCCGGAGTAGTTAGCGTTTGAGGACTCCGGATTTCGGAGTGTTTCTTTGTCCTTGCTTTTGAGGACTCCGGATCCGGAGTGCTTCCTTATTTGCTTTTATTTAAAAAAAAGGTTTCTTTCCTTGTTTTTGTGAACTCTGGAATCCATAGTGGTTTTGTGCGCTGCTTTATCCGGCGCTTTCGAGGACTCCGGTTTCCGGAGTGCTTCTGCTTTTGAGGACCCCGGATCCGATATGTTCTTTCTATGCTCTTATTGAAAAAAAAATTGTCTTGTCCTGGCTTTTGAGGACTCCGGCTTCCGGAGTGCTTTTGTTGTTTGAGGACTCCAGACACGGAGTGTTTCTTTTTTTCTTTCTGTGCTTCTTTTGAAAAAAAAGGGTTTCAGTCTTTGATTTTGTGAACTCCTGATTCCGGAGTTTGTTCGCTATTTTAACCGGCGTTCTCAAGGACTCCGGAATCCAGAGTGTTTATTTGTTTATTTGCTCGCTCTTTGGCTAGAGTGGCCTTTGTGCCTTTAGCCTGTTGATAGATTCCGGTGCTGCCTCTCTCTTAGGCCGGAGTGGATTGAATTCGGAGAAAAAAAAATTTTTTGTCCTGCTGTCGAGGAGTTATTATATTGATTTCCATATGTCAACTTCTTTCCGGAGCCCTTAAGGACGAAGTGCTTCCTTTTATCCGGAGCTCGTAATGCCGGATCATATTTATCCAGTGTTCAAAAATCCGGAGTGTCCCTTTGCAAATATTTCAGGAGTCTATTTGCTTCACTAACAGGATGGACGGAATGGCTTGTGCTCCTTAATGGCCGGAGTGCTTGATGCTCCTCTTGGACGGAGTGGATCTTCTTAGCCGGAGTGACCACTTTGCGTTCATTTCCGGAGTCCCATTGTTTAACCAAAAGGTGGACGGAGTGGCTTGTGCTCCTTTGCTCTCTACATGCGGATATGCTGACGTGGCAGGGTTCTCCCATTGCTGAAGCAGCGTCCTCCTGTTTCAGTACTGCTGGCAGTTGTGGTTTAGAGTCTTAATAGCTGATTCCAATTGTGTAATCCTTTACTTAAAGTGTCTTATTTTTAGGGATTTCCTCTTTCTATGTTTCTTTTTCCAAGTCGGTAAAACTCTTGGTAAAAAACATAGTTACTTATTTAAATTTTAATACAATTAATTACTTACAAAAAAAAAAAAACTCTGCTGGTAAGTGTTCAAAACTTACCAAACCTAATTCTTGGTATCGATCTACCCAGAGCAGGAGCATCCGCTCCATAGACACTCTAAAATACTTCCCTTCCCTAGTCGGTGTCGATTCCCTCATTTCTCCTCCGGAGGAAGTCACTCAGTAGTGCCGGGATTTTTGGGGCTCCACTCTGGTTGGGTTTTTCTTCAAAAAGCCCCTTCACTTCCTGGCTGTAAGCTCCATTGCTAGGAGTATCTGGGCAAAATTTGGGATTAATCATGTTGCTACTAAT
>JAOVVI020015766.1:0-11083 GCA_028571085.2 Nepenthes alata
ATAATTTGAGGCTATATTATTACTATTTAGACCCATAGGCAGGCCGGCTACATATTATCTCTTATAGATGGGATCGAACGCCACTTTCTTTTATCATCCGTGGATGATAGATGTAATCCTTAAGTTTGTCTGATATATTAGGACATTCGAATATATTAGTTCCGTTCAATTCCTTATGATGGTTCTCATAAAAATACAATTGGAAAAGGTTTTTATATCATATATTACAAATTTTTTTTTATTTGACAGAAAAGTGTGAAGCTTCCACTCATAAAGGTTAAGTCACAAAGCTTTTCCCTCGAGAAAGGTTACATATTCAACCATTTAATGAAGATAGAACCCGACCTGAAGCATAATGCATGAATACCACATGCACATCCCATATGCAGGTTTTTATGTGTTTTTCTTTGTAAATACACTTATCTATGAACATAATACCTCAAAATATTTACCCGTTTTTCATAAACAATTAAAATCTTTGAATATTAGTAAAACGGAAACAAAACCTCAAATCTTTTGGTAAATCTACATGTATGCACGAGTAGACAAAGTGGAAAAAGTAAAATGATATGTATGCATACTAAAACCACCAAATGTAAGTAAAAATAATCAAAAACAGAAATAGACTAAGAATATTGTGTGAGGATACTTGCTGCAACCTCCAACTAAACAAATCTGACAAAAAGATGCATCGAATCACATTTTCTCTTCTTTCTCTCTCTCTTCATTCTCCCTGTCTTTCTCTCTCATTTCTCTTCTTTCATGCGCGAGATGACTAAACAATGTGTCAGACCTTATATAGCCAAATCGGCGTACAAGCGCTACTCAGGCACATGTTAAGAGCCACACCAAACCCTTCCTACGAACGAGCACCGCCTCGGGCAAGCATTGAGCGCCCCATACTGAAATCCGCACTTGAGCGCCGCCTCAGGTGCTATCGGGTATAACCACACAGGAATCGGCGCACAAGTGCGCGTCAGACGTGTCTCAGGTGCCTATCTGCTTCATTGCTCCGAATATCTTTCAAATTTCACATTACACAATTATATATCTAATTTAACCCAAAATCAACTAATAATATTAAATTAAATTGGACAGGAACCGAGTATTACAATTCTCCCATTTCTTATAAAAATTTCAACCTCAAAATTTATGCACCTAAAAATCCGAATGGGTAGGGGTATTTCTTCAGAACTTCATCCTTACGTTTCCATGTCACTTCTTCCATTGAGTGGTTCTTCCAAAGGACTTTCACCAAAGGAATTATTTTAGTCTGCAACACTTGATCCTTTCTATCCAAATCTGAATCGGAATCTCAACATACGTCAAATTCTTGCCAATCTACAATGGTTCGTATTCAATGACTTGCGAAGGATCATACACATATTTCCTCGACATAGAGACATGAAAAATATCATGACAATCTGTCAAACTTGGAGGCAAAGCTAATTTATAGGCTGCTTCTCCGACCCACTGCAAAATCTTAAATGGTCTAATGAATCTCGGCTTTAATTTCTTTTCATCCCAAACTTCAAGATTTTCTTCCTAGGAGATACCTTCAAAAACACATGATCACTCACTTCAAACCTCAAATCAAATCTTCGTCTATTGGAAAAACTCTTCTGGCGACTTTAAGTAACAATCAATAAATCTCGAATAATCTTAATCTTGTCGGTTGTATCCTAAATTATATCGGGGCTCAAAAGTTTACGATCCCCATTCTCTTCCCAATTAATTGGAGACTTACACCTCTGTCTGTATAAAGTCTCAAAAGAGGAAATCCTGATACTTGACTAATAGTTGTTATTGTATACAAACTCAACTAGCGGGAAATAATTATCCCAATTTCTTTTTATCTCCAAAATTGATGCCCTCAACATATCTTCTAAAATTTGAATAGTTCTATCCGATTGACTGTTTGTTTGAGGAGAAAATGATGTCCTAAATTTCAACTTGGTACCCAACTCCTTCTGCAAGTTTTTTCAAAATTTACATATAAAGTTCGGATCACGTTCGGAAACTATTGAAACTGAATATCATGCAATCTCATAATTTCATTAATGTATAAACGTGCCAACCTATCCCTTGAGAATGTCGTCCTGACCGACAAAAAATGAGCCGACTTTGTCATCCTGTCCACAATTATCCAAATAGCATCCAAATTTCTCGTCGTCCTAGGTAAATCTGAAACAAAATTAATTTTGATATACTCCCATTTCCAATTAGAAATTGGCGAAGGGTGCAAAAATCCCAGAGGTTTCTTATTCTCGGCCTTCATTTGTTGACGTACAATGCACCTTGTCTCATATGCCGCAATCTTCCGCCTCATATTTCGCCACTAGAAAGTTTTCTTCATATTTTGTTATATCTTATTTACGGCTGGATGAATTGTGTACTTAGACTTATGAGCCTCATTTAAAATTTATTCCTTTAATTCTTCAATATTTGGAACACAAATCCTATCCAAAAAACAAATAATTTTATTCGCCCGAACATTGAAATCTACCCGCGACTCATTACTCAAATCTCCGGTAATCTCCATCAAATAATGATTACTCATTTGAGTCTCCTTAATCTTCTCCATAGTCACAGGCTACACTTAGAGATACGACAGAATCATTCTCGACCATTGGGAATGTAAACAAATAGCACAACTTTTCATTTCATCTAACATGTCCCATTTCTTAATCATCAAATGGGCCATCATACTTGTAGATTTTCGGCTTAAAGTATCGGTAACCATATTCATCTTTCTTAGCTGATATTGGATTTCACAATTATAATTTTTCAACAGATCCATCCTTTTACATTGTTATATATTCAATTCTTTTTGCGAAAATAAATACTTTAAGCTCTTATAATTAGAATATACCACAAATTTCTCCCCATACAAGTAATGTATCCAAATCTTCAACGCAAAACTTACAACCGCCAATTCTAAATCGTGAGTGGGATAATTCTCTTTATGAACTTTTAGTTGTCTTGACTCATATGCAATCACTTGACCACGTTCCATTAACACACAACCCAAACCTTTCTTAGAAGCATCACAATACACTACAAAGCTCCCAATCCACCTGGAATCGATAATATCGGCACAGAGGTCAATCTATTCTTTAACTCTTGGAAATTCATTTCGTAATCCTCATCCCAAAGAAAGATTGTTCACTTCTGAGTCAAACACGTTAGTGTCACCGCAATCTCCAAGAAATTTTCAATAAAGCGCCTACAATAACCGGTTAGACCTAAGAACTCCTTACCTTCGAAAGGTTGGTCGATTCTAATTAGCCACAACTTCAACTTTTTTCAGGTCCATTGATATACCACCCTTAGAGACTGTGTCCCAAAAATGATATTTCTTTGGACCAAAATTCACAATTCTTCAATTTAGTGAACAACAACCTTTCTCTCAAAGTCTGCAACACGATTGTCAAATGGGTTACACGCTTCTTAAAATTTTTCAAATAAATTAAAATATCATCAATAAAAACAACAAACTGATCCAAATCAAGCTAGAAAGCCCGATTTATAAAAGATGCCGGCACATTCGTCAACCCAAAAGGAATTACCAAGAATTCATAACGGCCATACCTTGTTCTAAAAGCTGTCTTGGGTACGTCTTCACGCTTAATCCTCAATTGATTGTACCCTAAATGCAGATTGATCTTAGAAAAGACTTGAGCTCTTTGCAGTTGGTCGAATAGATCATCTATTCTCGGGAGAGGATACTTGTTCTTGATTGTAATCTTATTCAACTCTCGATAATTCACAAATAGCCAGATCGATCTGTCCTTTTTCATCATAAAAAACACTGGAGTACCCTAAGGCAATACACTTGATCAAATAACTCCCTTTTCTAACAAATCTTGCAATTATTGCTTCAATTCCTTCAATTCAAATGTGGCAATCCTATAATGAGTCCTCAAAATTGGCATAGATCCCGCACAACATTGATAGCAAATTCAATTTCTCTATTAGGAGATAAACTAGGCAAATCCTCCGAAAAGACATTCTCAAATTTACATATTATGGGAAACTTCTCAATGGCCACATTATGACTCCCAAATGTGGTCAGGTATGCCAAGTAAGCTCGACACCCATCCTTAATCTAATGGCTCGCATGTAAGGCCGAGATTAATCCAGTCGTCTCCTTTCCAACTCTCCCTTGGAATGTTCTCAAAAGATTTATACCGCGAAATGCAGAACAAAACGGACTTCTTGAAGCAATCCACACTAGTGTGATAATATGCCAACCAATCCATCCCCAAAATGACATTGAAATCAGGCATATTCAACAAGATCAAGTCCGCCAATAATTTATATACGTTAACCCAAATTGAACACTGAGGATACATAATATCGGCCAACAAATATTTGCTCACCAAGGTAGATACTATGAATGCACATTCCAAAATTTGAGAAGGCACATGCAAATTACAAACAAATTTAGAGGCCACCAAAGAATGCGTGGACCTAAGATCAATCAAAACATACGCCATAGCATTAAAAATTTGCACATTACCTTCAACTACTGAAGGGTTCGCCCTTGCATTCCTTGCCGTTGCTGCATAGACCCTTCCAGGAACATTGGTCTTCCTCTCCGGACGTCTTGGAGGAAATGAACAGCCCTTCACCATATGTCCAATTTGGCCACAATTGAAACATGCTCCACTTTGACCGTAGCACAGCCTCCTGACATGATTTTTACCACAAAATTCACATACTGTCTTCATACACCGGGACTTCATTGGTGAAGACTTTACCCCGATTGCCTTTCCCTTGTATTGAGCTTTGGACTTTGAATGGGAGACTCCAGCCCTTGAACTTTGGCCTCTACCCTCCAATCTCCTTTCAAAATATTTTTCCCTTGGCTGCTATTGCTCAATAAGTAGGGCCTGGTCAAACACCACACTGTACATCCGTAGTTGGAGGAGGACTTATTGCGTTATGATCGAATCCTAGAGTCCTTGCAAAAATTTCCGGGCTCTCTCATCCACCACCACATGGGGAGCAAAATGGGACAACTTAATAAATTTTGTGTCATATTCTGCTATTGTCTGATTTCCTTACTTTAAGCAGCTAAACTCATCTTCTGTGATCTCCCGGATGTTGGATCGGAAGAATTTCTCCATAAACGATTCCACAAACACATCCCACAAAATTTCTTCATTTTCCATCTCCGAAATCGGCATTGAGTAGCCCACCACCGACTCATCTCTCCTTCCAGCTTATACGTAGCAAACTTTACCTTGTCCTCATCGGGATAATCAATCACCTCAAACACTTTCTTCACTTGTTGGATCTAAGCTTTGATGGGATCAAATTCTCCTAGGAACTCTGGGACATGTTTTCTCTTGAAGCGATCAAAGGGCGTCCTACTGTGCCCCTAGTCAGCTATTCTCCTCATGGAAACCAAGTCTTCATCTTGCCCTTGGATCATGCGGTCCATAATATTGTTCATGCAACCCATCATTGCAAGGTAATCATTCTCGCAGTTTGAACCCAATCCGCCACATTCTGAATGTCTATTATCTGCTATGATAATACCTATCATACAAAATATCAAATTAATTAGTTCCTTAAAATTGACCCAAAATACATTTCCTTATGATTCTTCTCTGATACAATTCCCTGTCACATCCTCGGACCAAAGCAGGTTGTAAAAATAATTCAGAATAATTATAACTCACAAAATTAAATCTCAAAAATAAAACAATAACTAAAATCAACCCTAAAATCCGGGTGTGACTTGACACAATATCAATGTACACCAAAATAACAATAATAACAACATTAACCATTACAAGATCCCTCTGGATAACCCATTTGAACAAATAAACAATTGTGAGTTGCTCCAAAATATCATAAGAAGTAACCAACGACAATACAAACAGAGTCATTGAATCATAACAAAACCAAATGCCACCAAATCCAATTAATTGAATAATTAGAACACTATATCTTTAATGATACAACATACTATCAATATTCTATCAACTGCCCCAAATAATACCAAAATACGTCTGATATAAATATAGTTCGAATACAAGGTTGATACTCACCAAAAAATATGTGAAACTTCAATTAAACCCGCGTCCGAGGTCTCTGCAATATATTCAAAGCCTACTAATTTGAAGGGATAAGAAGCAATGAAAAATATGATTCAAATGCTCAACAAGTATTAGTATAATGTAACAAACAAAGACATCCAAAATCAAGATGAGAGTCAATAAAACATATCCAAATCGGGTAAAACCACTATCCAAAAGCCTGTCAATGAAAGCCCAAATATGGTCTCCTACTCAATAGTATAATCCAAAACAAAAGTTACAAATTCTAATTATACGAGATCAACCAAATCCCAATTGTGGGCGAATCTCAATCAAAGTCTTAAATACAATTCAATGCAGGTAAAATATATTGAAAATCTAAAACATGCACAAATCGGAGAACAAAAGACCGAAAGACTAATTTGAAAAAGGGTTATACGTACTCTCGGTAACCTTAGACCATAAGCTATTATTTAGATCCGTAGGCGGGTCTTTTACATTTTTCCTATAGACAAGGCTGAATGTCACTTTCTTTTGCCACCCGTAGATGATAGGCGCAGTTCTCAAGTTTGTCTAATATATTAGGATATCCGAATATATTAGTTTTGTTCAATTTCTTATGATGGTTTTTATAAAAATACAAATCAGGGAGGGTCTCTATATTACTTATCAAAACTTTTCCTATCTAGCGAAAAAGGTACGAAACTTCTACTTGAGAATGTCAAATCACAAAACTTTCCCATCGGAAAAGGTCACATATCGAATCATATAACAAATACGTAGCCCGACGCGAAGAACAATACATGGATATCACATGCATGGCCCATATACAGATTTTTATGACTTTTTTTTTACAAATATACTTATATATGAACATAATCTCCCAAAATATTTATCTATTTTTCATAAACAAGTAAAATTCTCGAATATTAGAAAAACCGGAACAAAACCTCAAATCTTTTGGTTAATCTACATGCATATACGAGTAAACAAAATCGGAGAAGGTAAAACAACATGCATTTATACCAAAATCACCAAATTTAAGTAAAAATAGTTGGAAATAGAAATAGACCAAGAATAGGATGTGAGGATACTTGCCTCAACCTCAAACTAAATAGATCTGTCAAAACGATGCCTCATACCACCTTTTTTTCTCTTTCTCTCTCTTTCTTTTCCCTCTCATTCTCTCTCCTTTCTTTTCTTTCTGCTTGAAATGACCGAACAGTGTGCGTCAGACCTTATATAACCGAATCAGCGCATGAGCATCGCTCAAACACACGTCAGGTGTCGTGCCAAACACTTCCTGTGCACGAGTGCCACCTCAGGCGTGCCCACATGGGAATCCACGCACAAGTACGCGTCCGGCATGCTTCAAGCGTCTATCTGCTTCTTTGCTTTGGATATCCTTTAAATTTCACATTACACAATTATTTTCGATATATCTAATTTAATTTAAAATAAACTGATAATATCAAATTAAATCGGAGGAAAATCGGGCATTACACAACCTCTTTGTTTTTTTCCTCCAATCATAACTAATTCATATTTTCTTAAATATATTCCATTTGGCCTACATTTTAATTACTTAGAAACCACCTTAAATGTTATTGTTTTACCGCTACCTCTATCCATGAAATAAAAAAAATTAAGTGGAAAACATACAGGGAAGATTGATTTATTAGCATGTTGGTTTCAGATACCCGCAGGCTATTGAGATTTTTGAAGAAATAGCACGGCACTCTATCAACAATAATTTGCTGAAGTATGGTGTTCGAGGACACCTCCTGAATGCTGGAATTTGCCAATTCTGTAAAGGCGATCCCGTTGCAGTAACCAATGCATTAGACCGATATCAGGTTCAATCTCTCTTTTGTTCTTGCCTTATTAGAAGCGTGAAATTTTTCTTTGAACAACAGATTCAAAAAAGACTTATATTTTCATGCAGGATCTTGATCCCACATTCTCAAGAACTAGAGAATTCCGACTTCTAGCGGTAAGTACTATCTTTAAGTCAATTTTGTTAATTACTTGACAGTTGCCATAGAAATATAGCATAACATTGTTAGAATTGTCCCATGTGATGTGAAATATATTTAATAGATTATTGAAATAATTAAAATTTATAATCACATACGATTTTATTATATTTTATTAAAAATGTTAGTTCTTTTAATATGTCTAGTTTTGATGGAAAGAATGTTTTTTATAATTAAAGAATAAGCTATTTTCCTGCACTATAACGATAGAATTGTCAATCATTTGTTGAAAATATTTAGTGGCAGTTTTTTCTAGATTTTGTGGACGGCTTTTAAACCTAAATAGAGGTTGTTTTGTTGATTTCCATTGACTCTAAATTAAAGAAATCTTCTAGAAAAATTGAACAATAACTCCACACATAAAAATTATGCAAGGTTGAAAGAAGATAAATTGATTCCTAGTTCTTTGTGGTAAAAAATTTTTAGTATAGATTCAAGTATGTTATGAACGTTTAATTTCATATTATATAATTTTGTGAAATAATATAATAATTTTAACGATCCATAAATTTTTAAATTTGGAAAAGTTCTTACAAAAATCACAAATACACAAAAAGAAAAAAGAAAAAAGAGATTTTGTGGGCACTGTTTCTCAACAATGTCTTCCTGTTTCTTCATCTGGTCCTTTCATGACCGCGTATCTTTTCTTTATGGCTAAAGGAATAATAAATGTGCTCTTTCATTTCTTTTGGAAAACTCAGCCACCTTCTCTACCTTTGACATCCCTGTCCTTGCAAAAACTAATACAAATGATTGAAAGAATGAATCTAGTCTTACGGCCCCTTGTTGGTTGAAATAACCCTCTGCTTCAATTGATATTTCACAAGTCTAATATCTTAAATTGGTATTTTAAATCTGATTTTGTGTCTGGGGAGAATTGGATTTGATTTATGATATCAACATCAGATTCCATATTAAACCTCTCACAAGCAACATCTTTCTCTATACATTTCAGGATTTGTCAGCTGCAGTTGATGAGGAAGATGTTAACAAGTTCACTCAAGTTCTAAAGGAGTATGATAGCTTGTCTCCTCTGGTATCTCTCTCCCTCTCTCCTTCTTGGGTGGCACGTGTTATAAAGAAGGAAAACTTTGAGACCAAAACAGAGCTATCATTATATGATCTAATAGTCACTGATTTAAATTATATAAATGATATCTTACATAACACTGAAAAGTAGGCTCACGAAATAGACCCAAAGGGATCTGATCATTTCTCAAATCCTGTGCGTTGTGTGAGCTTTGTGCACGGGGCTACCATCCGATGGTGATGTTGAGGAACTCGTGTAATAACAAGCTACTAACGGGAACCTTGGTGGCGCCTGCGTCGCTGAGGCTGCAAATGAGCAGAGCCGTTTGTAAACAGCTCGATATTTCGTTTCAGTGAAACTTGTTCGAGCTGCTTTGTTTAAGTAAACTAGCTGCATTCAGAGTCTAATTTTGAAGCTCATCAAAATAGACAAGTAGACTAGCTTAAGTCTAACTGAAATTGATTGATCTGTTTAAGCCTGTTAATAATTTGGTAATTATGCTCATCTACATGTTCTTAGATAGACCCATATAATGCCTTGTTAATAGAAGGAAAAAATATATATATATATACATGTGTGTGTAAGTATTTTCTTATATTTAATTTATAAGAAAAATTGTTAGAAAAAATGCAATAATAATGTCTTTTTTTTTAAAAAAAAAATGACGTAGGATTAGATGTATGTAGTATTTTCTCTTTATTTTCGCTTGACAACTAAACAAAGAAAATAATATTATTAGAAATTTATTTTCTTTTCCATGTAGTTTTCCATCAACATCTAAACAAACAATAGGAAATATTTTTTTCCTTATTACTATTTTTAAAATTTTCATAGAATCAGATAGGTCCTCAATAACCTGAGCCAAACCGGGCTGAGCCAACCTAAAAGAGCTGAAGTAGAACCAAGCTCGAGCCGAGCTCAGGCCAAAAGAATACCTACCATTCGGCTCGAGCGAAAGAGGCTCCTTTGTTACTAACCGTAATGATATCTCTGTTCTCTCGGCCGTGCAGGATGCGTGGAAGACGACGCTGCTGCTGCGGGTGAAAGAAGCTCTAAAGGCTAATCCTCTTGATGACGACCTGACCTGAAGCTTGATGGTTTTTATTAAGCTTGTATTTTCACTGCTGCATTGTGACTCTGCCTTTCTATTAACTATTCTTGAGATCAAAGTGTGATACCACACTCAAAGTTCAGATCGTACTTGATGTATATTTCAAACTTGATGTATAAAATTGTCACTGTATGATTTAATGCTCATGGATTTAAGCCGTGAAAATCGGCAAAAGCTAGCTTTGGGTCGTGCTTGATGTATATTGCCATTTTATTGCTCCTAAAAATAAAATCTTAATGTAATGGTAAAATTTTCATTGTTTAATTTTTTTTTTTTTGGATAAGTAAATTAATTTTTTAAGAATTTATAAAAATTATGTTCTTACTCCAAGTCTTTTTTTTTTGATAAGTAAGTAAATAAATTAAAATAAATAAAAATTATAAAAACGATGTTCTTACTCTAAGTGTTTTGTCAATTTAGAATTAGAACAACGAGTTAGAACATACCCCGAGCATCACCATGAACATTCTCACACCAAGTCTCTTGTCAGACTTAGAATAGAATATAAAAGATAAGGCATCCCCCGAGCTTCACATAAAATGATGGAAACATAAAAAGTCATCAGATTTTATGTTTATAAAATAATAGTTTATAATCTTTTTTTTTCAATTTTTTTAAAAAATAATAAAATATTAAAATACTCATATTATAAAAAAAATAATTAGTCAAAAATAATACTTTTACCACATTTTTAAATTTTTTTTTAATACTACTATAGATAAGCCATCAGATTTTCATCCAACGGTCCAAATTGGTAGGGTTCCAGGTCCGGATATAATATAAAATAGTTGTATATAAACCGTACGGATATTTTTTCAATGCGTCATTACCGGTGCTCGTGCGCTACGTCTGGCAC
>JAOVVI020015767.1:0-11083 GCA_028571085.2 Nepenthes alata
TAAACATTAGAGGACACCATTAAAATATCGAAGATGACTGCCCAAGAATTTCATGGGTAGTTGAATAAATGAATTAGTAAGGATTTATTGTCTATTTTTTTTTCTACTATGTCTTTTATTTTTACTATTTTCCTAGAAAAATATATTTATATATTTATTATAGAAACCTAAAGATATTTACAAGTTAAATCTTAGACATTGAAAATTATCAAATATAGGGAAAATTATCAATTAAAGCATTGCCTTTACCATTAATCTTTAAGGTATAACACCATGAATTGCTAAATACTTTAAAAACAATTGAGGCCTTAATCTAAAAATGGCATCTCAAAAAGTACCTGTTGAATCTTGGGGCCACCTTAGATAACTATGTTGGATTATCGACATAGTGTCCACATGACTAGCCAATACGGCAATTTAAGAGCATTCGAATAAAGCTTCCACCAATAAGAGACAAAAAATATGGATAGTAAAAGAAGTAATTAGTTTTAGTGATGAAAATATTACTCATATAATCCCCTTCATTTTAATTTTTAAATTGTAACTATACTCGTTTCAATCGCGATTAAAGATTATTAACAAAAATGAGTTTTAATTTATAATAAAAATTTAAAAAATATTTTTTATTTTGATATGTTCAGTAAACAAGGATAAAAATGTATTTAAATGAATCTATCAGATGAACCGTTATATGGCCTACGTAACAAAATAGCCCATATTAAAAGAATCATATGTCAAGAAGCTATTACGAGAATGTATCGTAAAACGACCTCCCATTAACTAACTTTTTTGGCAATAGATCTTCTTCTTACTCTATAATGCTTTATTGGACTGACCATTCTTGATAACATTTGAAATGGTCACCTCCATCACACATGTCAAAATAAAATTATTAAATAAATATATGGTCAAAAAAGTTAAAGACAATCAAGTTACCAGATAAAATTATTATTTAACACAGATTAATAGCAAAGCTCCTCCATAATTAATAGAATAGTACAATCTTTTGGATGAGGCCTTCCTCCAGCAGGCTTAACTCAACGAGTCACCACTTTAAATCTCTTTAAATCAAATAGACTTTGATAAATATAACTAGATTGGATCTTACTTGCATCAACATCTGAAGTAAAAAAATTGATAAACTTATTGCTGAGTAATGTCGATGTCTTCACTTGGATATCGATGGATATGGTAGGGATTTTAGTAAATATGAATGATAATTCATAAGTTGAACCTTGTCCCAGGAGCTGCTTATCTAAGAAAAACTCAACTATTTAAGAATATGTTAAAAAATCATATGATGTTGGATTCATTATAGAGGTTAATTACTCAAATTAGTTATCTAACATTGTCCTAGTAAAACAACGTAATGAAAAATGGAGTATATGCTCCGACTTTACAAACATAAATAAAGCATATCTAAAAAGGTAGTTTCCTACTCATATGGATCATGTAGTTAGTAGAATCAACATCCAGCCATTAAATATTGAGTTTCATGGATCATTATTTATGATATAATTAGATCTGAATGAATCTAGAAAATGAAGAAATAACTTTATTTATGGATGACAAGGGAACATACATCTATAAAAGATATCCTTCAATTTGAAGAATCTTAGAATAATATATCAGACAATATATTTAAGCAACAAATTACAAAAAATATCGACATATATATTAACGACATGCTCGTTAAAAACGTACTTGCCAATAACCACATTAAAAATTTAAAAAGACATTCAATGTACTCAAAAATTACCAAACGAAGTTAAATCTAAGTGTATTTTAAAGGTAACTTTTGATAAATTCTTAAATTTTATAGTCTCTACACGTGATATAGAGTCTCATCGAATGATCAAATACATCTAAAGGCTAACTAGATGACTTACAATTCTATCTTGATTCACGGACAAGTTGGTTGAAAAATACTTACTAGTTTTCAAAAATAAGAGAAGCAAAAAGGAATAGTTTTTTAATGGATGGATGAATAAGAACAAACCTTCTAAGAATTAAAAATAAATATCCAATGTACTATGTCAATAAAATTTTAGTCGATTCGAAGACTTAACATACCTGTACAAAAAAGGCTATTTAGCCTTAATTTTTGTTATTAGAAAATTTTGATGATAATTCTTAGCCTATAAGAATGTGATATTGAAAGATCAAAAAGGATTTTGCAGAGCTAAAGATATTTGAACACCAATCAAATGGTTAATCAAGTTGAGCAAGTTCGATATAAAACACTACGGTCGACCCTTCATAAAGGGTCAAACTTTCATAGATTTTACTACTAAAATAACCCTAGTCTCAGAAGATCCCACTGAAGAATTCTTGAGGGCTAAACTCGATACATTACCACTTAGGTGGGCTGTCCATGTAAATAAAATGTCTTCTCAATTTGATAGCGGAGTTGGAATAATACTGACATCACCTGAAGGGATTGAAATCAAAATTTCATTTACATTCGGATTTATAACAACTAATAACATCGCCAACTATAAAATTTTGCTAATCGATCTAAAATTGGCCAAAGAATGTACACTTAAATATGTAACTATTTGTAATAATTTTATGCTAATAGTCAATCAAGTATTAACTAATTCTGAAACTGGCAATCTAAATTTTGCCAAACATTTCCACAAGATTCGGGCTTCCTTGTATTTCCTTGATATAATTGAGATCATCCATATTCCTTAAAAATAATTAGAAAGCTATATGTATCTTTAAGATGGAAACGTTAGATTGTTTGGAGCAATATGTATAGGATATGTGAGAGATATGACAAAGATTGAATAATTCTCCAATATGTGGAATATCTTTAAGATAGAATGCTACCAAGCGATTGAGTGGAGGCTAGGTGGATTACAAAAACCACAAGTTGGTATACATAGTGGAAGGATCACTATACAGAATGGCTTATTCAATAACTTTTATGTGCTGCTTGACCATAATGAAAGCCGTTACATCCTCAGAGATGTACATTTGGGTATATGTAGAGTGCATATGGGAGCAAAGAATTTAGCTTTCAATGTTATAAAATAAAACTATTATTGGCCAACCATAAGAAGGAATGGCATGGAGTTTGCTAAAATGTGTGACAACTGTCAGATCTATAGTAACATCTCTAAGCGGCCACACATGGGGCTCCAAGCCTTGTGGCCCTTCTACCTATATAGACAATTGGAGCTAAACATACTAAACCCTTTTCCCTTGGCAATTGACCAACGAAAGTTTATTATCATCAATGTTGACTCACAAAGTGGGAAGAAGCCTCCACGTTGTCTAATATTATAAAATCAAATACAATAAAAATTGAATAGCAAAGCATTATTTACGGATTTATAATATTAAAAGTCATAGTTATTAATAATGGTAGTTAATTTTTTGAAAAAAGATTTACAAAATATTATAAAAGTCTAGTTATCTGATTGGTTTACAAGTCAATCTCATACTCACAGTTAAATGGATATGTAACAATAACCAATCAGATGATTGCCATTGGTTTGAAGACCGAGCTTGATAAGGTTGAAAGTACTTGGTTATACGAACTCCCCTCTATACTTAAGGCTAACCAAACAACCCTAAGTGAGCCACCTAAGTGACACTTTTTTGCCTATGCTATGGAACAAAGGTGGTGATCCTCGTGGAAATAAGTTTGCTAAGCTATTGAGTGATAAATTTTACTCCAAATTAAAATTTTCAATTCCTTAGAATTTGGATCATTCGAAGAAAGCCAAGGAAATAGCTCACATTCGGGCAGATGCTTACCAATAAAGAGTTGTTCCATATTACAATCGAAAGGTGAAGACACAAATATTCAAAATTGATAATTTGAAATTGAGAAACATCAAAGTCATCAGAAAGATTTCACCTAGGAATAGGTAAATTAGAATCTCAAATTCTTTGGAGTTATTATTTGTCGTTATGGTACACAAGATTCAAATAACAAGATTTATTAATCCATCTCGAGTTTATTCAAATCGTAATTTAAATTTTACATACAATCAAAATATTTTGTTGGTAATTAACAAAATGAATTATTATCCTATTTTTTTAATTTTACTATATTCTTAAAAATATGTATGATTATTTATATTAGAAGTTTGAGTATTTTAAAATTTAATATAGCTAATACAAATGTGCCGATTAATTAACCTGTGTAACTTAGAGTTGTTGACAAATTAACTAACTTGAAACTCAAATTAAAAATGTTGATCAAAGTTGGTTTGAACTCAATTTAAAAAGTTTTGGAATTATTTTTATGTTATCATATAAACTTAAAACTCGATAATATTATTTTATATTATAAATATGTTGACCCATTAACGATATAATTCCTTTTATTATAAACTCAAACCTCTTATCGGTGTTGTGTCGATGTTGTTACCATATCACCATCTCTAGCAACCAAAGCTTACATCCTAGTACATCTAACTTCAAGTATGTACAGACCATAATCACAGTTTTACCCTTCCACAAAAAATCAATTTTTTCAAATTTTAAAGTCGTGATCATTAAATTATACAATGACAACACAAGTATCACTTCAACATTACCATGGATACCCAAGCTATAATGGAGTTCGGGCAGACCATATCTCACCTCTAATATGCAGCATTTTCGTCTCACATCAAGACTGTTAAATATATATCAAATTATTTTAGATTTTTTTATTTTTTGAAATAAAAAAAAGGTTATTTTAAATTAAGTTTTTTAATAGTATATTTGGACCATTAAATTTATAACTAAACATTGACATATAAATACATATATATATATATATATATATATATATTAATGAGTTGCCACTGCATCTCGAAGATATAAATTTCAGTCCTCGTCATTTAGCTCCAATATGTTCGATATATCGAGCAAAACTAATATCATATCTCATTGGTTGTGCAAAATGTCATGAATTATCAAACAACTACAAGATCAATTCATCTTCATCTTCCATCAACAACCCTTTTACTGCTGAACCATGTCAGAGTAGTAAGGGCACCCAGTGCTCTGGATCCATGTATCAGCGCTGGTATAAAACTTCCCAGGAGTAAACTCCTCAGCTTGCTGAGGAGTCAACCGCTTAACGCCGGCCCAGTTCACCCTCTTTGCCTGAGCAGCGCCGGGACCTCTGTTCTCATACTCTGCGTAAAACAGAGTGTCGAGGCCAAAAGTTCCAGCCCAAGGAGTCCAGCCCTCTGCTGCAATGGCGTCATCGATGAAGGACTGCGCCACGATGGTCCTCGAGTATTGCTTCCATGGCCTCCCTAGGAATGCCTTGTTTATCGTCTTTACGGGGGAGTAAGCTGGGTCTGCTGTGATGGTGCAGTTCTGGAGGATGATGGCGCCGGGGCCGTCGGGAACAGTCCTTCCCTGTGCCGTGACCATGCACTGCTGGTTGTCGAGCGGCTTCCGGATGACCATCTTGCAGTTCTGGAAGACTGCGAGGGCATCGCCGAAGATGAAGTCGATGGTGCCGGAGATGGTGCAGCCGCGGTAGAACTGGCGGGAGCGGACGGCGTAGAGGGTGTCTTGGTAGCCGTCGAACTGGCAGTTGTAGAAGACGGAAAAGTCTGCCACCGCGCGGAGGGCTACCGCCTGGTGCTTTGTAGCGCCGGCGGAGTTCTCGAATCCGATGTCCTTGGCCATGAAACCATCACCTATTATGTCTGCAATCAATCAAGAGCGGACCATGCATTAGTGTTTGCAACAAAGATTAACGCTGCCACAAAATACAGAGAAATTGGGATACTTTTTTAGCTTCGCATATATTACCCATTTATATTAATTATCATTATATATAACTTATTATAACATTAAAAATATTTTAAAAATAATTAAAAAAAATTTATTTAACACCATTTTAATATAAAAGGCACAATGGATCAAGTATTGTCTCCAATGAAATTGTTAAGGTATGGTTCAAATAAAGATATTTCGATCCAACTTGAATTCGATCTAATCAACAGTATACAAAATCGGTTTGAGGAATGAACTCGTTAAAGGTTTAGCCAATTGGTTGGGTGACCGAAAATATGAAAGATTGAGATAATTAATTGCCCATTAAATTAATAAATAAAGTGTCTAATTTTGACAAATAGTTATATATAATCGAGAGATGATCAGCCGTAATAATATAAGCAGTAACGGCCAAATAAATTGTAAATATTTACTACTAAATGATTACAAAATCAATATAACCAACGATTATATAAATGATGTAACGGTTGGAATTTAATATGATATAATACTTAGACAACAATCACACCAATTCTGAGTAGGCAGACCAATTGATATCTAAGCTATAGATATAGATCCCATGTCAATGAGAATGGCATCACATGCTTTGACAAACAATTACCTATTACGAGTTTAATTAGATTATCCGAGCACAACCCTAATAACTTTTCAATTTTACACTCATCCCCCTTTCCTATTTCTCTTTCTTCACATCTTTTAAATTTTCTCCAAAATTTTTTAATTTAAATATCAGATAATATATTAGAAAGTGAGTTTTATATACCTCTAAAATCTCTTTGAATTGTTGTGGTACATAGAATCCAAATTTATAATTACAAAAACCCAATTTTTATTTTTTTGACCAGTCGAAGGTACATTTGGCTCTTTAAATTATACAATAATTTAAATTTGAAATACACATTAAGAATTAATATAAAATGGGAATTTGTAAAATTATATAATTTAGCTATTTTCGGTAGATGATTTTTTTTTAAAAAAAATACATATTATTATTTTAGTATAATTAATAAAAATATATATTATTATATATATATTTGTATCTAATTCTTTTTAATTTATATGTTTTTTCATCGGGATTTGACCCACTTTCTAAAGAATGGATCCACCGTTTGTAGGGGCTAACCCTATTATGTAGCTCCACGCTTGGTAAGTCTTTTGATGGATGAATTTCTCTATAGTATTTATAATTTAGTTTGTTATTTTAGAATGATCAATAAAAAATTTTAATTATTTATGTATTAATATTTAAATTTCTTTTGATTTATAAAATTTCTTCGAAGTGAATTTAACCCACAAAAGGATGGATCCACCCCTTGTAGGGGCTAACCCGATTATTTAGCTTGCTTCTTGATGAATATTTTGATGGATAGGTGGCTGTATCGTGTTTTTTATTAAAAAATATTATATTATTATTATAGTTTGATTAATAAAAATTGTGTTGAATTATTCATAAATTTAAATCTTATTTCTTTTCATTTATAATTTTTTTTCAATCTAATTTGACCCACCAAGCAAAAATTTGACCCGCGTCTGGTAGGGGCTAACCCGATTATATATAGCTTGACGGTCCATGAGTCTTTTCATGGATGGTGGATGGGGGGCCTCTATCCTGTCATCAACAATTAGACTTATATAATCTGATAATTAGGATGAAAAATAATTATAAAACTTCTAAAATAATTTATTAATATTTTAATAAAATATTAGGGTATTAAAAGTATCCATATTATTAGTAAAACTAAAAAATTACCTAACTTCGGTGATAAGATTGGTCGGAACTTACCAACGGTCGCCGTTTGGAACGTCGGAAATCCGTCGACGAAGCTCTTGTGTCCGGTGATCTTGGTCTTGGTAGGTCCATCTCCGATGAACACAACATTGGTCATCTTCTTGTTGACCACTACATTCTCATGGTAAACTCCAGCCTTGATGTAAATCACAAACGCCTTGTCATTGTTCTTCGGAACAAGGTGCAGTGCCTGCTGGATGGACTTTAACTTGCCGCTTCCATCGAGAGCCACCACGACGTCGGGCTCGATGGCGGCGGTCGGAAGTTGAAGTATATGCCTCCTCTTGTCGTTGAGCCAGGCAGGCAGCTCCCCGGCCTGAGGCACAGAGAGAAGTCGCCTGCTAAAGTCAAGGTTAAGGCCTTGGATGTCGAGCTGAGTTAATATCGAGGTTGCTTGAGTGATAATGGTGAGGGCATTCTCCGTCAGCTGACGAGAAGTCTTGAGTAATTCTCTCATCTTTTCGCCGGCATCGGAAGTCGTGTTCTCGAACGCATCGAAGCAGACTTCTTGGTACGTTATGGCGCCACCGACCCAGACTTTAAGATCCTCGACGAACTGCGCGAGCCTCGCGGCTCCGAAATCGGCCAATGAATCGACCGATCTCTGGAGGTCGTGGACGGAGTACTCGACCACCTCACGGCAAATCTCGAGCCCCTGAGCCGCCCTCGGGTCATTAGCAGCGGCCCGAATGGTGGCAGACTTGTTCAGGGCGCTGGCGATCTCCTCCTTCGTAACCCGAAACGCTATCTTCACGAGCTCTTTCGGGTCGGTGACGTTCTCGCCGGCGGACGTGAGGGTGTTGATGCATGCTTCTCTGTGGTGGGTGGGTTGGCAAATGGCTTCGATGGCCTTATTCGATGTGGCTATCTCCGGCTCCCCTTCCGACGGCGGGGCACTACCACCATGGGTGGTAGTTGTGCTCCTTATGCCAAAAGTCACCGCCACCACCATTGTCACCAGCAGCAATGAGGATGCGCCGAGGGTGGCGATCTTCTTCTTCTTGTCGGTGCTGAATCCTGACATCTCGAAGGCTTAGTACAATTTTCAAGGTTGGAAAGGCTCTTGTGAAAATGGTGGAGCGCTGCTCCTGCTGTTGTATAAACCTCCGGTAGGGACCTTCTTAGGGCATTGTGAAAGAGCCCTTTGTATATATATATACAATAAGAAGAAGAAGACGATGACAGAAGAATAGCCTGAAAACAGCAGCTGGTTTCTTTGATTATTGCTGGAGATGGCCAAATTTAGCAGAGCTGTTATGATACTCCAAATAAGAGGCTTCTACAACTAATATGACAATTAAAAGTTACCAGAATAAATAGTCAACATTAAATATTTATTTAAATTATATAATACAATTTTATTTATTTATTTATTTAGCACCTCTGTTTATAAAATTTATGAAGTTTCATATCATTGAAAATGTAGGCTTCGTATACCTTTTACTAGAAAATACATAGAAACAATAGAAGCACTTGAAAATTCTATTGCTTTGCTCCATCCCAATAACATCTGATATTTAGTGGGATTGTGTATCTTTTTTCTGCCTAAGAAGCTTAGGTTGGACACTCATATGATAAAAGTCATTTTTCTATTATTTTAATCAAAAAAGTGGTTATATTTTTTTAACTTTTAGAAATTTGTTTAAAATAAGCGGAGAGAATTTAAACTCTATAAAGAACATGAGAGATACGTTTCCCTTATTAAAGTTTTGAATGATTAAATTTTGTCCAATAATTGGGGTGACGTGAATTTAGCTTTTTCGAGTTCGGTGCTTCAAAATATAATTTTTATTACCAGGAATCGATTGGTTATTGTGAAAGAAAATATTTTTAAGTTGCGTAATGCTAGCATTTTCTCACCCCATATGACGGACTAGATAAACTAAAATATTACCTGATCTAATGTCTGTCAAAAACTAAATACAAATCATATAATATCCATTCATACACATTATCCATTAAAAACACGGGATCCAAATATTGCCACAATATGATCATGGCTCCAACGTCATATAGCATAGATACAACGTCAGATCAGAGAGATACCAGTAGGTACCAAAAATAAACCACAATAACATATAAAAGCAAATATGTAAAATTATTAACACAGCGGAAACATATCTACAGAAATGCTATCAAAATGACCATAATACAACAAAATTCTCCTTTTTAAATATACATAATCCACAAAATTTATCCTTCTGAGCTTAGGAACCTGCAACTCCTGGTCCACCTCATCTATCATCAGCTCGTGCTCATCTGAGGATGAGAAAAATAGTAAATGAGTGAGTCAAATACACAATAATATATAAATATAATCAAAGATAATATAGTACACTTCAACATAAATCCAATGAACAAGATAGGATCATAAAGTAGATATATAAATATAAAAACATGATCAAATATATTTTCGGAACACTTATAACTTTTCATATTTATTTATGTTTCCATTAGTCTTCAAAACATGTAAAAATTTCATCATCTTTGAGAATCAAGATTAATAGGTCTTACCATCTAATAGAGCAGATCAATTAAGAAAAATATCATATTATTCCACACAATCTAAGGCACAACTTACGTACCTCAAAGTTAACGTCCCCTGGCAGGTAGTATACTTTTAATCCTAATATACATGGCCATAGTTCTTCTTAGCCACCAAAAATTTTCCTGTGGTTCAGGGGTAATTTTTTGATATATCATTGTAATATTCTAAAATATATCAGAGAATACTATTCGCAAAAATAAAAATTTTTGGTCAAATTTCATGATTTTTTTTATATTTCATATTAAAAACTCTGTACAAATATTAATAACAGATAACAAATTATAGAGTTTTAATTTTTTGATGTAAATTCATAATTTTTAATCTTTACAGATACAGATACATATTTTATATTTTCGTATTTCTTTGGATACAAATAGATATTGTCATATTCTTATATATACATATACATATTTTTTTATTCTTGTGAACCTAAATATTAGAGTTTAACATATCACTTTTTGTAAAGCACAGATATGCAGATAATCATAAACTTTACAGAATATATGATTTTTAACATTAACAGATGATTTATGATTTTCATAAATGATATTTCTCAAATTTTAATTATGTAGTAACTTTAAACATATTTACAGATTTTAAACTATAGCGAGAAACTGATTAAAAATATATAACTCATAATAAATAGATTTGAACATAAAACTTCTTCATAAAAATAAGAGAGAGCAGTAAAATATGCAATTAATTTTTGAAATCTTAACGGAGTAAGGTATCAGAATAATAATACCCAAAGAAATATTTAAGAAATAGTAATAACAGAATGACAAAACTTAGAGTGCACTTATATTAACCCGATTTATAAATTTTCTTCTTCGAACACAGCTCAATTCAAACCCAAGACCACTTTCTCTCTCTTCTCTCTTACTCCACTCTTCTCTTTCTCTCTCATTCTCCTTCTTTGTCATGTAAAATGGATGATCCCTTTTCTTTTTTTTCTTTATTATATAAAATAATTTTTATATTAAGAT
>JAOVVI020015768.1:0-11083 GCA_028571085.2 Nepenthes alata
GATATAGCGCATTTATTGGAGACTAAATATTGGGAAGGCATCCATTTATGCCGCCGACTGATGCGGGTGCTGCATCCGCGGTTCCCCATCACCGTGCTGGATCCTAGGAATGCGAGTGCTGCACACCCCAAGGACGTGTACGGTATTATAGGGAGAAGATTTCCTGAACCCCAACATTCGAGTCCTTCCGGGGGTCCTTGCCCCTCATATCCGCCAGGGAGCTCAAGCCGTACAGAGGCCTCTCCACTTCAGGAAGAAGGGCAGCCCGGGGTCACTCCTCCACAGGGTCCTATCGAGACCTAGCTTTTTTCTCTCTCTCTCTTTTTTGTCGTACATTATCCATGAATAAAATGGACATTCGATTTTAGTGTAAGCACTTTGTTTCTCCTTCTTGACTCCTGGAGTTTTCTTATCACGGCGTCTGAATAAGTCAACTTGTATTTAACTAACGCCTGAACCTTGTGACACACGACCTCTCGGGTCTTTCAGATGAATCCGAGTTTTTGAGAACACAACCTCTTAGGCCGCTCGGACGAATCTGAGTTTTGAAAATGACCTCTTGGGCTCCTCGGACGAATCCGAGTTTCAGAAATACGACCTCTTGGGCCGCTCGGACGAATCTGAGTTTTGAAAACAACCTATTGGGCCGCTCGGACAAATCCGAGTTTTAGAATATGATCTCTTCGGCCGCTCGGATGAATCCGAGTTTTGGGAACGACCACTTGGGCCGCTCGGACGAATCTCAGTTTTCTCTCCCCCATTTTGTTTCATCGTTTTTTTTGTTGAGGGGCGAGAGGACTTGTCTTATCTGGGGACAGCCTAAGTTTTGTAGACTACCTGGATAGCGGGCGATCAGTTCATCATTGGTAGTATCTCCTGAGGTGTGTGGTGTTCCAAGTTCGGGGCACCAGCTTGCCTTCTTGGGTGCATAACTTGTGGGCCCCGCCCCGAAGGATGACAGAGACTAAAAACGGTCCCTCCCAATTTGCGGAGAGCTTGTTCCTGTCGGTATTTTTTCCCGTGGCCTCCACGCTCCTTTGCACGAGATCCCTAACCTCGAACTGCCACGCCTTTACCTTCTTATTGTAGTAGCGGGCAAATCACTGTTGGTACGCCACTACCCTTAGCCTGGCCAGGTTGTGGACTTCCTCGAGCATTTTAAGGCTTTCCCGGAGTCTTTGGCTGTTGTCGGTCGTGCTAAAGTATCTGACCCACAGACTCGTAAGGCCCACTTCTATTGGAATGACAGCCTCGACCCCGTAGTAGGGGCTGAAGGGAGTTTTCCTCGTGGGTTCTCTGGACGTCGTTCTGTACAACCAAAGGACCGAGGGTAGTTCGTACACCCATAGCCCTCAGAAAATTTCAGCTTGGTCTTAAGCCAGTGCAAGATTGTGCAGTTCGTTACTTCCACCTGTCCGTTGGCTTGTGGGTACACTACTGACGTATCCACCAGGTTGATTTTCAGGCTGGTGCAGTACCTAGTGAACCATTTCTCGGTGAACTGCGTCCCGTTGTCAGTCACGATGCACTATGGGAACCCAAATCTGCACACGATGTTCTGTCGGATGAACTCTGTGGCCTTTTGCTCCATTATCCTTGTCAGTGGTACTGCCTCCACCCATTTGGTGAAATAATCTATCCCAATGATTAGGAACTTCCTCTGTCCGGGTGCGAGAGGGAGCAGCCCGAGGATGTTGAGCCCCCACTGGGCGAACGACCATGAAGATTGGAGTGTCCGGAGATCTGTGTGGGGGCAATGGCTCACGTTGCTATGGAGTTGGCAGTTTTCACATTTACGCACGAAGTCCATGGCGTCGTACTTCATTGTCGGCCAGTAGTATCCCAGCCTCATGAGCTTTAAGGCTAGGTTCTTTTCCCCGAGGTGTACCTCCTGGAGGGCGTACTCGGCCTCCACTGGGGTGAGACACCTTAGGTAAGGGGCTGAGAATCCCCTTCGGTACAGCTGGCCATCCACGATCGTGTACCTTCCCACTGTCTTTTTCACATTCTTAGCCTCATTTAGATCCTCAAGCAATGTACCGTCGGATAAATACCTTAGATAAGGAGTCATCCAGGTGTTTCCACTTGTCACTTGCATTATCTCTGGTTTGGTGTCTTCGATACTGGATCTGTTTAGAACTTCACGCATTCCCCGAGCATGTTGTTTCGGATCACCCGAAGCTGCAGCCCTCGCCAATGTGCAAGCCTTGGTGTTTTCTTCTCTCAGGATGTGGCCAAACTCGGCTGCCTTGAAGTCCGAGATCATGCTTCTAACTTTGGAGAGGTACTTGAACAGCTGTGAGTTGTTGACGTCAAAGCTTTCGCAGACCTGATTGATGATCAACTTAGAGTCGCTGTAGACGACCAAGTCTCTTGCCGAGCACTCGTTGCCCAATCGAAGCCCAGCCAGCAATACTTCGTACTCTATGACGTTGTTCGTGGCCGAGAACCCCAGGGTTAGCGATTTCTTTATCTCCAGCCCCTTGGGCGTGTGCAAGACAACACCATCTCCACAGCCATCCTTCATCGAGGAGCCGTCCACGTGTAGGGTCCAAGTTGACGCCTTGTTGAACTCGTCCACGACAAGTTGGTTCTCATCGCCGTTAGCCAGCACTGTTGTCTCGACAAGGAAGTCCGCGAGGGCCTGTCCCTTCAAAGATGGTCTCGGACGGAACTCAATATCGAATTCTCTTAATTCGATGGCCCACTTGATCAGTCGTCCGGATATCTCGGGCTTCTGCAAGATGGCCCTTAGTGATTGGTTGGTCAAGACCACTATCCTGTGTGCCTGAAAATATGGCCTAAGTTTCCTCACGGAGTAAACCAGCGCTAAGGCCACCTTCTCCGTGAGAGGATACCTGGTCTCGGCATCCGCGAGAGTCTTCCTTACATAGTACGCGGGCTGCTGCTTCCCTTGCTGCTCTCGTACTAGAGTCGAGCTTAATGACGTGTCAGACACGGAAAGGTACATGTATAGTGTGACAAACCGGATTATTCTTCATTGAATAACCTCCGTCAATGGCTACACAAACACTAAAGCATATAATTAACCTATGGACTCTGCAGAAAATTTGACAGAGTTTCCTCTGCAATCGGCTTAAAGCCAAACGGTATAACCTGTTTAAAAATATCATGCACAAGCACACATCAAAACAAAGGCTTAACACAGCTTACAACATGCCACACAGGATCAACATCTGCCATATCATCCATTGCTCCAATACAGTAATCCTACTCTACCGTATTAGATCTAGAGAGATGTCATCTAAATGAAACAAAACTCAATACATCAATACAGATGCGGAAGCATACTAAACATCATAAATCTGTAGAAGCATAATGTTCTCAATTTTTCTTCCGACACCAAACCTTATTCATTCCATAGGATTAGTATTTATTATCAACATACTAATCATCTCATTATTATTGAGTTCTTAAATCCGAAACCTCACAATTCTCCCCCACTTATGAAAATTTTGTCCTCAAAATTTAACGAGCCTCGAATTCCCAACTCGAGGTGAACTCCTCAAATTCTCAACTCATTTCCTCAGACAATGCCTATTTTAGAAACCTCAAGCATTGAATCGTGCTAGTTTTCATCACAAATTAAATCCTTAGCCCCACAGAACGACTCAACCCAGACACTCGCCGATCCTCTCAACCATCGATACACGAAAGATTTTATGACGATCCTCCAATCTCAAAAGCAATCTACAATATTGCTGAACATCTTCCAACTCAATCCGACACTTCAAACGGATCAAGGAACTTTCACTTAAATTCATTCCAAGCCTCAAAAGAAATCGATCACTGGAACCTCAATCTTATTTAGAAATCTCCGGGCCATAAGCCCACAATGCTTACGCTGTGCTACTCTGATTAATCCCCAAATCATCAAATTACGCCATAATCAAAACTGTAATCATGACGATCACCCAAGGAGTTGACAGGACTCCCAATCAATACCCAGGATTCTCAAAATTCGATTACTTAGTAACCTCAAGATCTCGTTGGCAAATTAACGAGCCAACTGAAAAAAATCTGAAAACGACCTCATATTTTACGAACTCCTAGCTCCCAAACATCGAATGCGGTTCTAACTCCCAATAAGAACACGACATTCTAACACACAGTCATTTGAACTTACTAGCGATTCATCTTTCATATCTACCATGAAACTTCAAAGACATACATGTCCAAAGACTCGCAGCATCAATTGCCAACATTGATGCCTACTTTTCCAAGGAAAACACCGAGATTCACTTTCTCAACCAAACAACTATACTAGTTCCTAAAATCTTTAATACTTTTCCTTGAAGATAATACCTCTGAGATTTCGAAAGAAGACCTCAATGGCCAATTCCGACATACGCGTGGGGATAACACTAACTTGGGCTTCTCCCCCACTTATCTCAAGGGTATTACATTCCACAAGAACTTATCAGACCCATTAGGGGTCAACCCAAATGTCACGAACGTCAATCATCCTATCCGGTTAGATCCAAGATGATTGTACACTCTCACGACACTAATTGGCTTCCCCAAACAGCCATTGCTTAAAATCCTATGTCCTCAAAATCATGCACTCACAAAGCCACAAGCTTAGGAAGGCATGTTCAGCACTAAATTCGCATTCCTTTCTCAAAGGGACATGCGAATGATCAGCTATCCACAAACCATGACTCAATCCTTAAGCGATTTGCACACACCATCGATATCTTTGAATTCCTCAATGAAGCCCCCTCAACATGGACCCAGATATGGCCAAAAGATCCAACCATAAAATTTTATGATACGTCAACGAATCAACAAGGCCCAAATGACGTTTCCTGAACTTCATAGTGGCCATATCCTTAACTCAAATACTGCTGGGGCTACAATTTCCATTGATCCACAAAATCATGCTATGGACCCAAATCAAACTTAGAATTCATCAAGCCTTCACGACGGCCCACGGACTATGCCTATTCATCCACAAAATTTGATCATCCAGACATTAATCTTCAAGCCATTTTGAAATTCATGAACCACCTTATCGGTCCATCTATTCACCTCAAAGATTCTGGGATATTCTACCACGATACCAAAGCCAACACTTCCACGGCCTTGCTTAAGATCAGATCAGGACTTAATACTTAACTATCTCAAGTTCATCCCCAAAGTCGCACAATTCAATTGCCAGGGACAATATGATTACCAGCACAATTCAGATCGACCCGATAACTTATTGACCTTGATATCACATCAAGATTGGCACCACAAGATGGTTCAAATTAACCCAACCAATCATATACACGAACTCCAAAAATATCACAACCTCGACACCACTTGTATCAAACTTAGATCCTAGTTTCAAAGCCTCTTCGGAAAGACATTCGTCCAAGATTCATCCATGAACAACCACTTCCATATGTCCTTTGCCCTTCCGAATACTAGGTTACCTTTATAACTCAAAACACAATGTGACACGGGCTCGGAATCCCCGAAATAACATCAGATTGCAGTATTAAACCCAAGAACCTTACCTCCTGTCACGACAGGTGACATTAATACATTGAGCTCAAGCCCTAGGACCCTGATATAAAACACTGAACCATTCACCGACTGTCAATGATCAAAGGCATCCTTAAATCTCGCGATCGAACTAACCACAAATGAGACATGCTCCCAAGAGTTTGATCGACACAAAACGTTAATCCCAGAACTTTCATAACACATGGAACCATATCTCTTAATTCTTGAGACCCAAGATCTTTCCCACGTCAACCAACCAAGGTCGACTTCACTTCCTATCTATCACGGGGAAGCACGCCATATCTTCTATCAAACATGGGGTCACCGCAACGTTATCTTAAGTCTTAAAATTCACATCTCACCGTACTAAAATCTGGACTACCTAGAAATCCAGACACTTTAGTATCTCCAAAATAATTATGAATTGACAACTTAGAACTTCATATGTCCGGACTCACTCTCCCTAGGTTGACCTGGCAACCCTTCGAAAGAAAACACCAACCTAAGGACTTCAATCAAGAACCGATCGAACTTAAACCTCAAATCGAGATTAGATAACTTAAGCCTCAAATCAACACTGATCAGTCCAACACTAAGGTGTCTCTACGCACCATCATTTTTTCAACCTACAACCAACCACAAATATTAGTAGTCCCCAACAAGGAGCCACTACTAATACTTCCTTGTAACAGAAGCAATTCGGATAAATCCACTCCTAGAACACAAACTAGGACGTGTAGGCTAGCCATCCGAACTACGTCACCATTTCTAACTTAGAGCTAGCCTAGGTTCTGGGACTGGGGTAACCAAAACTACCCGGACTAACTTAGTCCTCACACGCCTCCATTCGCGTAATCGGTCAATCTTAATCTAACCTAAGCTTCCGCATATGATTCAGATCAAACCTAGGCATCTCTCTTTTTCTCTGATACTAACTGTGGCGGACCAGATTATTCTCCATTGAATAACCTTCATCAATGGCTACACACATACTAAAGCCTATAATTAACCTATGGAGTCTACAGAAAATTTGACAGAGTTTTCTCTGCAACCGGACAAAAGCCAAATGGTACAACCTGTTTAAAAACATCCTACACAAGCACACATCTAAACAAAGGCTTAACAAAAAGCCTACAACATGCCACACAGATCAACATCTGCCATATAATTTATTACTCTAATACAGTAATCTTACTCTACCGTATTAGATCTAGAGAGATGTCATCTAAATGAAATAAAACTCAATACATCAATACAGACGCGGAAGCATACTAAACATCATAAATCTGCAGAAGCATAACAAAATCATAATACAATAATAAGCCACGTCCATCCAGCGGCTGTCTACGATCTGAAACAACTCTATGACCAAATCCTTACTGCACTCGCCGTCCAGCCAATCATCTCATCAAGCAAGCCTCTCCTTGCTCTACCCCATCAGGCGCCGGCTAAGTGTTCTTATTTGAATGGAAAAATAATAATAGTAAGAGTGAGCTAACAGCTCAGCAAGTATAATCACAAACACATCTCCTAGGCATTCACAAGAACTAGATCGGGGGAAGAAAATACGTACTCTCCATAATCAAGAAACAGGAGAGGGAACAAGAAATAACTGGAATCACTTGATTCCTACGGTTCTCACGATTACACTGATTGGTCATCATTCGGATTCACTAGATCCTCAATGTTCTCACAGTTTCACGGTTCTCACGGTTATATCTTGAATCACTTGATTCATACAATTCTCACGGTTCATCTATTGAACATTATTCATTTTTTTTATTACTTCGTCTTGGTGGACCCCGGGCTAGTAGACCGTACTAACTAACGATGCGAGAGAACGAGGACATGAATGTGTTCATTACACATTCTAAAGCGATGGCTATTATTTTAGGTCGGTAGCACATAACCCTCGGTTGCATCCATACAACAATCATCAAGATGACTACATCTCAACATGTAGCGTTGACCGACACGCCCCACACCCCCGGGGACCAAGGCAATCATCGTTCTTCCACAGTAGTTTCCTAGAACGTACCATAGACATCACCCGCTCCCACGAGCGGCTAGAATACGTGGCTATGTATTCCTCGGGTTCACACTGTGATGGACATGGTATACTAAAGATGACTACCCCTACAAATCAGGGTCATAGTTTCCAGATTAGTTTGACACATGGAAAGGAAAATCCACGTTTTTCACACACAATCACATCTCAGGAAATCTCATTCCCATCACAAACGTCTCCAATCCAGGAGATCACATAATGAAATACATCTCCATCCGGGAGATTTTATCATCACAAGCACAATGTGGATTTCCTTTCATTCACCTCAAGGTTCACAACCTTCTGCGGGACTCAATTCTCTTATTCCACAACAAATCATCCAAGTTCAATTCAACTTTCTGCGGGATCCAGTTCCCTTAATCACAACAATCAACCTAAATTCACGAGAGGGATCAAATTTCATACCTTAGATGATCACATATCACTTTGAAACCTCCGGGACTCATTCCCTTGCCTCCAGCACACGGATACACGTTTCGGAGCTTACATTTATATTTAAACATTTAAACGTTATTTCAATAACAATTCTGAAGGCACCATACTTTATATTTCTCATTTTATTTTGGGTGAGCAATAACAGATTTCCTTTTTGAACACTCGGATGTAGTACACGGTTTGATACTTGGAGATTGGACGTCCGGTGGATTCGTATGCACACATTGTATATGATATTTCACATTTGGGTTTGATTTAACTTAACATGATGATGGAAGCATGAAACTTCCCATTCATTTTGGATAAACAATTAAGGAATTCTTTCAAGGCGCCCAGATGCCACGAACAGGTCAATTCTTACGGGATTCGGCATCCGGTCGATATATACATACAATTAGAACATGGGGATTCATATTCTAGGGCTATTTTAACATTTCACGAAGGTGGCAACATTCAAAATCCACCTTTGATCTCGGGTGAATAGTGTCACACCAATTTAGAGGGCCCGGACACCGTAATTGGGTCAAAACGTACAAAATCGGACCTGCAGCCGACATATATTCATCATTGGGACATGGGGATTCACATTTTGGGGTCAATTTCATGATACATGGTCAAGAAATGGGTAATCCGTAATTTTTCGTGGGTTAGGGTTTTGGTGAAACCAAACCGGATGAAACAGACACGATTCGAACAAATAACTACATATCCATGGACCTCAAAGTATGGGTTTCAAGATTCTACCATTCACTTTGTGTATCGTCACAAAATATCCAACGAAATCAAGTAAAATATCGAAAGAGAATGAGAAGTGAGTATGAGAACATTTGCCTCGACGTGTGCTTTCACTTTTATACCTATCTCTCGGACGGCTCTGGACTCTTGGGTCTTATTCGCCCTTCTTCTCTCTCTAGACTCACCCCTCTCTCTCTAAAACCCTTGGCCATCAGAAAATGAGGGAGAAGGAAGCTCGGCGCGTATTTATACTATGCCTGCCGCTTGCTCGAGTGGCTAGCGGGCGGCCCCGGTTCTAGTTTTTCTGGTTGAGCAGCCAGAAGGTGAGGGGTGCCTCTGGCACCAGCGCTCAAGCCATGGCTCGAGTACCCAGCAGGTGCAAGCCTGCTAGTAGGGCTTCAGCAGCCCGAACCCGAATAATTTTCTCAATTTTTCTTCCAACACCCAACCTGATTCATTCCATAGGATTAGTATTGATCATCAACATACTAATCACCTCATTATTATCAGTTCTTAAATCCAGAACCTCATAGAAAACATTAACATAAATATAACCGGATCAAAGTAGAGGTTCATAACACAAACTTAGCATACGAAAAGTCATCATATCAATTCTTCTTAAGTTCAGAAATCATTATTCTTCTTCTTATTATCTTATCTTTAGAAAATTTATAAAAGTCGAACGAAATACTTATCATCTTTACGGATTGGATGGGAGCGGACAACATCGAGGAAGGGTTGTGTGCTACCCCACAACCGAGAGTCGTATCCTCTCATTTTGCTCACCGAGGCAAGAGATAATGCCTTTAACCCGGCATAAAGGGCTGTAGTCCGAAAGTCTTATGCCACCAAAAATCCCCCGTATCCCAGGGACAGTCCTCGAGTGTCACTCTAATATCCTTAATCTATCTTTAACAGCAAGTTTACTAAAAATTTAGTTCTTAGTTCATATCGTTTAATGGCCATTCATCATAGTTCAAAAGTTAGAAGCCATAGAGTTCCACTTGCTGTGCGGATTACATATATTTTTCTTTGTACTTATAGCATTTGTTGTTAACTTCAAACAATTGGAGTCCGTATAACCTTTTCTTTAACATCTTAAAACCGAAGGTCTTTTGTCAAAATATCAGAGGTCTTACTTATCAAAGCCGAAAATTTTTTCTCAAACACCAGTTTCAAATCATCGATCTTATACGTCGCTTTACAAGCCGGTTTCAAATTCATAGGACAAATTCCGATTTCAATACATGTTCTAAGGCCGGTTTCAACTTCATGGGGCACTTAATGGTTTCAAATTACACTTTGGGGCTGGTTTCAATTTCATGGCACACATTGCCAATTTCAAATCACATTTTAGGGCCGGTTTCAAATCACAGTTTAGGGCTGATTTCAAATCACACTTTAGGGCCGGTTTTAAATCACACCTTAGGGCCGATTTTAAATCACACCTTAGGGCCAATTTTAAATCACAACTAAGGGTCGGTTTTAAATCATACCTTTGGGCCAGTTTTAAATAATACCTTAGGGCTGGTTTCAAATTCATGGGGCACTTACCGGTTTCAAATACACTTTAGGGTCGGTTTCAATTTCATGGCACACATTGCCGGATACCTTTCTTTTAACAAAGCCAGAGGTCATTTATCAAAAGCCAATGATCATATATCAAAATTTGGAGGTCTTTTTCTTAAAATCGGAGTTCTTTTTCTCAATAGTCGGAGGTCTTTTCTCAAAAGGGTGGAGTTCTTTTTCTTAAAAGCTAGAGTTCTTTTTCTCAAAAGTCGGAGCTTTTTTTCTGAAAGGGCGGGGTTCTTTTTTTCAAACATACAATTATCGAAGTTCATGCTGATCGTCAAATAACCATACTTTATGTATAAAGAAATCAGACATCATGAATAATAGGGCTTCTTTTAAACATGTGGTTAACAGAGATTCTTCCTTAAATCAAACGATCAGAACAAATATCATACATATCATATCATAAGTTCATCAAAATAAGACTTACTTGCATTGCAAACATGACTTCGAAAAGGGTAAGCATACTTGCATTAAATACATGATCACAAAAGGTGAGTACTCTTGCATTAAATCATGATCTTAAAATAAGGAGGGTACACTTGCCTGAATTCCTTTGCTTCGCCTTGAAATTCTTATTTTTCCTTCACTCAAAAATTCTATCAAGAGCCTCTTCCTAACCTCTTTCCTTAAGCTCTCAGTTTCTATTTATAGGACTTTGGTCTGACGGTAGTAGGTGGGGCAGGTCAACCACTCAGGGGTGGTTGGGAGTTGGTGACCAAGTCAGGCATGGTTGTGAGGTTTTAGATTTAAGAACTT
>JAOVVI020015769.1:0-11082 GCA_028571085.2 Nepenthes alata
TTGTTTGTGTTGTGCAGGCCCAGGTTCAAAGAGACGGAGACCGGACCCTTCCTCCGAAGCTTCCGCACGCCGAGGAATCCGAAGGCTCTCTAATTCGTACGACAACCGCGACCCCGAGACGTAACAACTATCTTGTCAAAATAATAATAATAGATTTTACTAAGTGCGAAAATTGTTCTTGGTGTTCCATGGTTATGGCTGGCAGGGGGTGACGGGTAGTGGTGAGAGGCAAAGATTGTGACTTGTAATAGGTTGGCTGGGCACTACGATGGCGTTGGGTAGTTGCTTTGGTAGCAACGGACAATTGAGGTGGCTGAAATAAATCGGATCAAGACTTTATTTGATTTTTAAATGTTGATTCTTATTACCGACATGTTGATAATGCACATAAAAATAAAACTAAATATTGGCTAGACTATTGTTAGATGTTATTATTAAAATATTATTGATAATAACACTAATAATAGTTTAAAAAGCTTAATTCTAAGATTTTAACTACAATCATCGTTTCTAAAATCTAAATAATAACTGTTTATTTAATTATTGAATGTTTAAATTATTTATTGACGGGTTAAAAGACATTCATGTCCTTCCAACAACTGAAGGCATTTGATGTGGAGATGACATTATCGTCCGGGTCCGCGTTTTACTACAAAATCGGCCAGCGTTTTAAAGTCGAATTGCGCACTGCGCCCACACATGCGAGACCCTGGCCGCGTCACCTACACTAAACAACAAAGCAAGCCAAAGATTTCGAGTCATCTCATCTGACGATCATCCTTCAGCGACGTGGACGGCCACAATCAACCCACGTTTCAAATGCTGATTGCTTAGCGTCACATCGTGAGGTCTATCCTTTCGTGATTCGTCCACGTACCCAATCACGTGGTCCCCACTAGATTTTAAAATTTTACATAGCGAAATTATGGTCAGGGCTCTTAAAAAAAAGGCACAGGGAGGATAGATTTTTTTTAAAAAATAGAGTTTTTTATTTTTAAAATTTTAATTATTTATTTAAAAATAAATAATTAAGCTGTAATTATATGCAGCTCGCCCGAATCGCTTAAATGAGAGGAGATAGACTGATAGCCGACATTTGTCGCCTCTTTGAAAAGGCTTTCCGCTGGGAATTCCGCAGTTAGAGAGAGAGAGAGCGCGCTCGCGCGCGCGCTGTGGCGCAGCCAAAAGAATTCACTCATTCGCTGAGGAGAGAGAAAATCCAGACAGAAATTGACAGGTAAAAATATCACTGAAAATAAGAATTGCTCGCTCCAGTCCTCACTTTCTCCTTCTTATTCTCTCTCTGATCTTAATTCCCGTCTTTTTTCTTAATTTTTTTCCTTTCTGAAGTATCAAATAATAATAGTAATGATAAATCATGCTAGTTTAGCTGTTTAGGTAAAGCGTTTGTTTGTAGATATTATTTTGTCTGGAGGAAAAAGCAAAAACGAATGATTTTGATTTAGTATATCTTAATTGCTGCATGTTCAAACTTTGACGTTGAACATACGCAACCTTTTTTCTTCAATTTTCAGGACTTCATTTGCTTTGTTGTTTTTTCCTCAGGTGTTTTGGAAATTTTAATTTTAGAAATTAGAATTCAGATATCAGATTCGTCGGCTGCTATTATTCAACTGGATATTATCTTTCTCAGGTGATGAGGGAACTAGGTTTGGGAATCACTGAGTTTTTGTGGAGAACAGCAATGGTTGATGTTTTTAAAATTAAGTGTTGTGGGTCTGTGAAGTTGAAATCGGGTCGTTGCTATCTGTCTGCTCCGTAGGTTTTGGTTGGAAGTCAGATGGAGAAATAGTTGAGGAATTGAAGTTGAGTCTGGATCTCATTTTGTATAGGTAGGCAGTTAATAAAATTGTTGTGATTAAAGGACATTTGGGGCTCTGATTTTGTAATAGGACTTTGAGAAAATGGGTACTAATTTAAACTTCAAAAATTTTGGAAATGAGCCGCCAGCGGAAGGCAGTGGAAATGGGAGACCACCATGGAATTTTCCCTTGGCTAGGCAACCTTCAATATACTCCTTGACATTTGATGAATTCCAGAGTACTTTAGGTGGATTTGGAAAGGACTTTGGGTCTATGAACATGGATGAATTGTTAAAGAACATCTGGAGTGCTGAAGATACCCAAAATATGACAGCTGTTGCTGGTGTTGCTCAAGAAGGGGATTATCAGGGTGCTGGATCTTTGCAGAGACAGGGTTCACTTACGCTTCCCAGGACACTTAGTCAGAAAACTGTTGATCAAGTTTGGAGAGATATATCAAAAGAGTACAGTGTTCCGAAGGATAAGGATAACGGAGCTGGATCAAGTATGCCACAGAGACAGCAAACTTTAGGAGAGATGACTTTGGAGGAATTTTTGATGAAAGCGGGAGTTGTGAGGGAAGATACCAAATTACCTGGGAAGCATAGTGCTACTAGTTTTTTTGGAGATTTAGCGCAGTGTAGTAACGGTAATACAGGTTTTGCAATTAATTTTCAGCAGCCAGCAGGTCGAGGTGTTGGAGTAATGGGTAATCATATTTCAGAAAGCAACAAACAAATTTCTTCATGGACACCTAATTTACCACTGAATGTAAATGGGGTTAGATCTTCCCATCAACAGCCAACACCACAACGGCTGTCCCAGCAGCATCAGCAGCCGCTGCTGCTGACGCAGCAACAGCCTATATTTCCTAAGCAGGCGTCTGTATCTTATGGGACTCCAATGGCTATACCGAGTAGTGCTCAGCTGAGTAACCCCGCAATTGAATGCGGTGTTGTTGGATTAGCTGATCCTACAATTAACTGTAATCTGGCTCAAAATGCTGCTTTACAAGGTGGAGAATTGGCTAGGGCCAGTTTGGCAGTTGGAGCAATGGGCGTTGCTACTGGATCACCTGCAACTTTGCCATCTGGTGGGCTTGCAAAGAGTAATGGACATACATCGACCGTTTCACCGGTCCGTTATGTTTTTAATGGAGGTCTCCGGGCCAGAAAATATAATAATGCTGTTGAAAAGGTTATCGAGAGAAGGCAGAGGAGGATGATAAAGAACAGAGAGTCAGCCGCAAGGTCACGACAACGTAAACAGGTGAAAAAAAAAACCTGCAGTATTCATATGCCTCCCTTTAAAATTTCAATAAATCAATGTTTTTAACCATTAATGATGGGCTGCTTTAACTTATCATGACTCACCTACTGCAATACAATCTGCAAATATCCATGATTTAGCCACTGCGTGATATATCTTGTAGTTTTGGTGTACGACAATGTTTGGTTTTTGTGAATGGACAGTAAATTGAGGGATGGTAAAAGGTAGGCTTTGTATATGAGGCTCTTTGCATTGTGCTCTTTGAGGTCCTATTACAAAATGGGTATTATTCAATTCCTTATACACTAAGTTGCATGGTTTGAATTTGTGACCTTCAGGTCACAACAAAATAATTTTATTATTGTTTCAAGATTTACCGTTAAAATGAGGAATTGTACATAAGTGAAATCATAAGTACAGTTATTTGTCTTCAAAATAATGACATGGTTCTACCCCTCTTGGAAATTATGCTTATGAAACCAAAATCCTAAGAAAAGGTCTGTATGTATCTGTATGCGCAATGCAGTTGTATTAGTATATACATGTTGGGGTCAATCATACAGCACCAAAGCAGTTGTATTAATATCTTTTATCATATTTAATGACCAGTCTATTTCATATGAACACACCATTTCTCATATCATATATAAATTGAAACTCAATGTTCTTTATACTAATGTGCAGAAAAACAGCATCTAGGACAACGAAAAAATGTGCTTAAAATCAGATTTCACAGATCATTGTTGAAATATGACTTGGATGCCTTATTCAGGTTTGAGCACTTTCAACAGCATGGAATGCGCTGGAATGGGGCCTTGCCATGCTCCTTCCTGTTCTTTGTTGATGATACTCATAATTGCCACAGTATTTGAATCTCTGCTTGTACATGTCTTTTCTACACAGCCATGGTACTTAGTGTGTGATCATTTTTAAGATAGGCTTAATCTTTGGGAACATGACACATTTTGGCCTGCCAGTGTTTGAAGGGCCTAACGGAAATTCCTCCTACTGTTTGCTGCTGTTCAATAGATGTTTTATAATTGCTGTCTTTTATAATTGCTGCTGTTCAATGCTGTTCAATAATTGCTGCTGTCAGGCCTATACGACCGAGTTGGAACAGGAAATTGCCAAACTTAAGGAACAGAATCAAGAGTTACGGAAGAAACAAGTATCTTATTCATTCCCACTTCAGCTTGTTGAAGGTTCATCTATGTATTAAAATGTCTTCATAAGTTCTCACTAATTGGGCTTTTATCTGCTGCAGGCCAAAATTATGGAAATGCAGAAAAACCAGGTGATCCTGTTGTACATCTGTCTGTATGATAGAATACGCTTTATTCAATTATTTTATAACGTAAATATAAGTCAGTAAAATATATCTCTTAATTTAAATTCCTCACTTAATAATTGTTTTTGATACAATCTGTAGGAATCGATATCAACCTTTTTTATGTTGTGACAAGTTAATCAGTGTGACTGTGCGTATGGATTTAAAGAGAGTGAAGCTTATGTTAGGATTGTGGTAATTAAAATCCAATAAGACAAAAGAATGAAAAGAAAAAAAATGTGTGAAACACATGCATGTGTCCGCTGGTGTTTCAATGAGCATGAGATTAAGTGTTTCAACAATATGTGAAATTAATAGAGAGTTCTGTAAATTTTTTACTTTTTAATACAAACTCTACTTACCAAAAAAAAAAAAAGAAATTAATAGAGAGCATATTCCTTGTTATAACTTTTCGTTACTCCTGGATTTCTCTCTTATTAGTAAATCATGTTGAACAGCCATCATTCATCAAGTTTTGAGTGTGTAACATGTGGTTTCCCGTAGTAAGGGAAAGTGCTGAGTTATCTGGCTATGCGGATATATTCTTATGCATCTCTTAATCTCCAAAGTTGTTATAGTGGTTTATGCTCTAGTGGGATTGCTCGTGATGTATGCCTAGGTTGCTGAACCACGTGCATCATAGTGCTTCTGATATGTATTTTCTCTGTTTTTGGATTGTTATTGCTCACCATTGCAGAAGCTGAGGGCTTCTAGCCCAAATCATGATGCTAGAGCTGTGCCCAACAGCTCCTGTATGACAAACAAAAAATAGATCCTGGTTTTGGGCTGCCATTTGTGGTCTGTTAGAATTCAGATAACACACTATGTCTTCTAAATCGTGGATTGCGGAATCATGTATAGTACGGCCAATCTTCTCTTTCCCCTGTACTGCACTGCCGGAAATTTGGAATGAGTTCTTCAATATGCCCACTAAGGGAAATCTGACAAAATCTATCTAGCTTTTGGTGTTGTCCTAAACTGATATGTGCATCCTTGTTTTGGCTCTGTTAGATGATATTTTGTTCCTTAACTACCAAAAGAGCAATCTTGTGCATGAAACTCTAACAATTGCACAGGTCTAGGGAAGTTCTTTCTACTCTTGGTTTATTAGACAGTCTTATTTTGCATTATAAGCAAGAGACTATTTCCACGACTTGAACCCGTGACCATAATGTCATACAATGATAGACTCTACCATTGTGCTGATACTCCTTGATTACCGATGTTTGAAATCAGTTGTCCAGTTATAGCATTTAACAACTTGTCATATTGTGTGCACAGACACACACAGCACAATAAAGGAATTGTCCGGCCTTTCAAAGCATGTTGCTCTTGAATTCAGTTCAGCAGCTCATACAACAGCTGCCAGTAGCCATTATCTTCCTGTCCTGTGATTCACTGTACTATAAATCCTTTTCTATTATATGTTCCACTAGACTTCTTCCATGCCTATCAGGCCTTGGAGATGATGAATGCAAAATATGGAGCGAAGAAGAAGCGATGCCTGAGGAGGACACAAACTGGCCCGTGGTGACGGATCAAAATGTGGGTGAGAGTCGTTAGATGGGCTGTAAATATTTGAGGAAAATGCTTGCTGTGTAAGTAGGATGAATGTATAACTGTTTGGTTGTTCATAGATCTTTAGGTTATTTGGTTTGTTCCACTGTAACACGAGAGATAGATAGGCAGGGGGGGGGGGGATAGATACAAAATATGTTTAGGTCATGTCCATTTCTCTTTTTTATCCGTGCTAGTTTTTTACTTGTTTCCATTTGAAGGCTCTTTGTTGTGCCCACAAGGTTTTGTTTTACCAATGTATGATGTTCATACGATGTGAAACTAAATGTTATTGTTTGGGGATGTGATTAGAAACTAGCCAATACACTACTGGATGATTATATATATATATATTTTTTTTGATAAGTAATTAAATTTTGAGTAAAAAAAATATACATAATTAATATTTTATCCTCAAGTGTTTTGTTGATTTGGATTTAAAGTAAAGATACTGGGGCATTCTTCGAACATTGTGTGACATGTCACGAATTCAAAGTAAAGTGAAAAAATAAAGGGAAAATAAAAACAGATTTACATCTGGCTAAAGCCATTAACCAAGCCGGTCAAACAATAGATAACAGTGCTCGTACTAACAGCCTAACATTCGTAACATTCATGCTAACAGCCTAACATTTCTTCTGGTTCTGCTAGCACAGCATCCACACTGGGACTGAGAGCATACTGGTCAAGTCAGGCAAAACAGGACCACCATTCCGTCCTAAAATTGCCAGTCGTCCAAAACCATTTTGGAAAAAAACCAGTCTCACCTTAGCAGCCTACCAGGCGTCCATCCCGGTTGAATCAGCCAAATAAAGACCAATCCACCCATTCCGGTTCCGTGTGAGGGGAGGTATCGGTATGCACAACCTGCTTTCCAAACACTGTCAAAGCCAGACTAGGAAAAAGTATAAAGGAACTGTGACCGTCCTTCCGAGTACTTGTGAGAGGAGCCGGAATGCTTTAACATCTCTCAGCAGCACAATATGATAACTCCAGCATGCTTTAGCTAGTCACTCGGCAGCAAGTCACTCCAGAATGCAATCCTGAAAAACAGCGAAGACCAGGCATCCATTCCAGGAACGCAGTCCATCCAATTCGGGAAAACGGCCAAATTTTCCAAATCGTCTAACAATCTCAGCACGAGATCAGCAAAAACGTCCAAAATAGCCAAATCTTCCAAATCATCCAGCTATCTCAGCACGGGATCAGCAAAAAGAAAATGCTAAAAAAAAAAAACCCCCACCTCCCGGCTGACCTGTTCTACTGTTTTGTCGCCTGCCGTTGTTTCTTTGGTTCAGCTGAAAGTTCCTTTCTGACTGGAGTTGGAAGCTGCTCTATGTGTATGTGATTGTCAATTTTGTTGTTGGGGATTGATGAAGCTGGTGCACTGGAGTCTTGTCTGGCCGATGTTCCTTGCCTATGTCATGTCCGGGTTACTGCATTGTCATGAGTGGCTGGTTGTCTATGAGGAGGAACTTGTTTGCTTCTGTCCCTTGATCTGAGTGGTGCTGGTTTGGGCCGACTTGGCAGCTACAGATTTGCACCATGAGGGTTCGGATGTTACTGTGACGCAAGCTTTACTCCCTTCCTACAGCAGGGTTCGAAGGGGCTGCTAAGCCCATTTCTTTCAAGCTTGGAGAGATTGTTATGTGCTTTTGTTATGTACTGGTTTCATCGTTTAGCTTCTTGATTTTTGTTCGTTATGCCCTATAATATCAAAAAAATAATAATATAATAAAAAAATAAATAAAATTTATACATATATCTATCAATATATATAATTATATATATATATACCTTTTTGTTGCGTCTTGTTCTTCCGGCCGCCAAGTGATCAAGGCTCGAGCGAAATTACGCGTTTCAAAACGGACGAAAAAGCGCAATACAAAATAGAATGCGAAAGAAAGAGGGGGACGAGGACTCTGAATGCGAGGTCTTTTACGTGGAAAGTCCCTTTTTTACTACAAAGGAAAAAAACCACGATGACGGACGGGCATTCGTGAGATTCCACTATTACAGAAGAGAAGTACAACTGCGCTCTCGGTGGTGCGATTTGTCACCACCGAGAATTACAAGTGTGAGAAACTTTATCTTTCTCTCTTCTTTTCTCCTCTTTCTCTTAGAAAATTGCTCTCAATATGAGCTTTGAAAATGATTTGCAGAATCCTCGCTCTATTGCCTAGAGAGGATTTGTATCGTTGGGAAAGGACATGTGGTACTGGCGTGTCAGGAACGCCTACCACCTGCCCTGCTGGTGCGGCGTGTCAGGGACACCTGTCACCAGCTCAGTGGATGCGGCACCTGCTCTGCGGATATGGCGTGTTAGGGACGCCAACCCTCCAAATACGGCGTGTCAGAAGCCGTTGGATCTTTCATGATGGCGCGTGCTTCTTGGTCATAGTGAGTCATCTGAGTTGGCATGCTCGGACATTTTGGTTCCTTATGCGGAGACGTCAAGGTTGTCATCGTCCGTTGAAAGCCCTCTGGGTCTTTTCCTAGTCCTCGGATTCGTTAGGCTAGGATTCTCGGAAGTTTCTCGGATTTTCTTGATGACGTCAGCCCCTTTGTGGCATCCTCGTACTCCTATAGGTTAAATGGGCCTCTCGGACCTTTGTCACTACTTGGGCTTCTTGGGCCAGCCTGTTTTCTTGGACCGCGGGTGTGTCTTTGGGCCTTCCTTTTGGGTCGTGGTTTAAGGGCCCTAGTATTGGGACCCAACACTAGCCCCCTATGCCAAAGGGCTCGAGATCCTCGACCATTTGGCATGACGCCACTGCTTCCCTTGGGAGACTGACCTTTTCCTCTGGCAGTCTGTCTGCGTGCGCGCCATGGCCTAAGGAGGACGTTGCTGAGGAAGTAGAATCATGGTCGTCCACCTTTTGATTTAGGCCTTTCGTGGCATTAGTCCGAGACCACGTGTGTCCTCGGAGGAAACGTGGCGCAAGGCTTGGTAAAGAAGCGTCTCAGAGCTTCTTTTAAGTTTGAGACCTTTCCAACGCCACCGTTTGGTCTTCTTTAGGGCATTAAATGCGATGCCTGATTGAGGTGATATTGCCTTGGGAAGCCAAGAGCCCACGTCCGCTCTCTGCGTATGGGCTATTGACGCATAGCAAGGCCATAATGAGGGCGCTTTGTTTCACATTTGAAATTTTCTTTAAGTTCCCTTTTTCACTTTCGCTTCCTTCCTCCTTCTCTTCTCTCCGTTTACCTAGCGTCTCCCAAAATCCCTTATCGTCGTTCCTCTTTCCCTTCTCATAGTTGAGGTTTTTCCTTTTATAGCCATGGCTCCAGGAGTAAAGGATATCGCTTCGTCCCTCACTCTCAAAGACCTTGATGAGATTCGGGTGAAGTATAGCATCTCTGATTCCATTGGGATGGTGGTTTCAGGGGCCGCTGAGAGGGCCTGCAGTCCGCCTGACGGGTTAATCGCTGTCTACGAGGTTCACCTTAAAGGCGGACTCCGTTTTCCCATTCCGGTGGAGCTTTATCACTTGATGCGTGAGCTGGCCGTCCCGTTTGCTAGGCTTCAGCCAAACGCGGTCAGGTATTTAGTCTCTCTCTGCGTATTCGCACGTTGTCACAAGAAGGTCATCGAGGTGGCCATGGTGAAGGTCATGTTCCGTTTCACCCATAATCTGGACTGGATCACCATGACTCCTCGTCCAGAGTTTGCCGTGATGAGCGGTGGTAACCCGGACTCCACGAAAAGGTGGAAGGACAAGTTCTTCTTCTTGGGAGTCTGAGAGAATTGGGAGCTCTAGGTCGTATGGGGAAGCGTGGTGAGCAAACACTGCTCTGATGCCACTGCTGGGGAGAGAGAGATTGCCAAGGAGGTCACGGACTTGGAGATGGTGAACCTTGGCAGTTTTAACGTGGGGAAGAAGAATATTTGGCTGTCCCCTGATAAATTAGCCGAGGCCAAGTGGGTGACACCGTCTGGGGACTCCACTATTGCTACATCTTCGAAGAAGAAGAAGAAGAAGAAGAGACTGAGAAAGAAGGAGGCTTCCCTCATCATTCAGGAGCCGTCCGAGAGGCCGCGAAAGAGTCCACGAACTGACGCCTCAGAAGATCCACTAGCGGTTATTGATCAGTCTTTGTCGGGAGATGATACTGCCCTTATTGCTCCCATGGTCAGGAGGGCCAGGGGGTTGGTTGCAAGGCCTTCCACGGAGCCTGAGGCTGCGGGTCCTTCTGAGGACCTAACTGTTGTTGAGGCCTCGAAGGAGATTAAAGTTCATCAGGGCGAGGACACGGTTATGGCTGTGACCGCTCCCGCCCTGGAAGCCGTTGATACTGAGGAGCCTCACGGGATGGAGTCCACTGGTGTGCCCCCTCCGAGGACATTTGTGAGACCCTCAGTGGGGGAGAGGTTGAGGCCGCGATCCTAGAGTTCCTGGAGGCTTCTGAGCCCTTGGAGGTTGCCGGTTCTGTGGTCGCTACTGAGCCCCCTATTCCTAAAGATCCTCTAGCTGAGGCAGTCCTTGACATTCCTGTGGTGCCTGTGAGTGTGCTACAGGTGCCCGAGGTCCCAATGGAGCGTGGCCCAAGTTACGATCCTCTGGTTTCTAAGGTATTTCAATGCTTCTTCACTTGCCTTATTCTTTGTTGCTTGTGCCTTAATAAACTTGTCTCTTTCGCAGCTCCAGGATTTCGCCGGGAGCCTTAGTTAGATTGTCAAAGAGGTCGTCCAGTCCCGCTCGGAGATGGAGTCACTGAGGGCTTCTCAAGAGGACAACCAACGGCTGCGGGCAGAACTTGCTGAGGCAACCACAAAGAGTGCCTTTTTTGAGGAGACACTTGGGCGTCTGCAAACCCAGTATGGATTTCTTCGAGAGAGGAATCTCCAACTGGAGTAGATGTTGAGGGCGTCAGTGAGGGCCGCGGACATAGCACCCTTACTGGAGACGAATTATTGGAAGGGTATCTATCTGTGCCGCTGACTGATGCTCGTGATGCATCCGCGGTTCCCTGTCTCTATTTTGGACCCTCGGAATGCAAGTGCTGCCCGTGTCGAGGATATATACGAAATTGGAGGGCGACAATTTCCTAGATCTCCACGTCCGAGTCCTTCAGGGGATCCTCGCCCTTCAGATCAGCCAGGGA
>JAOVVI020015770.1:0-11082 GCA_028571085.2 Nepenthes alata
AATGTCTCGTATGTATAAATATGTGATAAACCCAGAACACGTTTTGATTAATATTTTAGTTCCGGCGGTCTTCTCTCGATTTTTACATTATGAGATTTAGATCCGGATGATGGTATATTCCCACAAGGATGTGGTGACGGTTACGACATCTGCGACCTCGGATCATATGATATGATATCGTCTATAAGATTTTATCGGATCGTTATTTATTATGAATATGTCCTAGAGGAACTGTTTAATACGGACGATGATTTAGTATGAGACATCTCCTCGATTTTCAGGGAATTTACGGATATTGTATTTTATTTTACGTGTTTGATGTATGATATTTCTGCTTCTGATTTATGTGTACTATTTTATACGATGATACTTGTTGAACTCTAAGCTCATGTTTTCATATTTTATCCATTCAGATAGTGGCATGAGTACGCTTGTAGGAGCTCGGACGTGATCGGACTCGGATATCCCTTTTGGCTAGTAGAAATGTTATGTTTGGTATATTTCTGATCTCGAGGATCTGTTATGGCTATTATTTATGGCCGGATGATGGCATTGATCATTGTATGCAAAATATTAGAATTATAGTATTATGCGGATGGGTTGTTGTAAATTTAGATACCTCACTTACAATTATGGATAGTAGGTCATGTATTATGTTTGTCCGAATTCATATTCGATGAGATCTTGTGTGGGTTTTATTATATCGGGTCCTACATGTGCACGATTATCACACTCGGGTTGGATTATTATGGTTGATGGAAATATTATTATTGATTTTATTTTTGACATGCGTATATTGTGTTCTGAGGTCGTAACAGTTAAAGCGTCTAAATGTTATTTTTTATTGTATAACTTCTAATAATATAAAAACTCGAACAACTGACAATTCAATCTTTTGACAATCCAACTTAAAATAATATGCTTCGATTGCTTGGTTAGGCATTTGTGATTTGATTGAATTAGTCTCAAAATGCATCAGGTCTAGCTGTCATAAGTTTGTCCTCTTGGAAAGCAACATGTTAGGGAATCATAACCTCCACTGCAGTGAATATTTGTTGATTTGGGTGTTAGAGCTGCCAGCTATCTACTTGTTGTGTTGGGAGACGTGGAGTTACGCCATCATTATTGACATAGTAGTTTTGATGCATCTCAACACTTTCCAGTTCGAGCACGTATCTCGATAATTATAGGGATGCGCCATTTCAGTGCCTTCACACGGCGCCATTTTTGGGCAAACATTTTGACCATTTAAACTCTGACTCTCTGCTGCTTCTACACTTATCTTTTTCTCGTATCGTTTTGCCCTAACTTGCTCTTTTCTTTGTGCTTTCATAGATTCTCTAGCAACTTTCAAGGGTGTCTCTGCAATCTGATTCGTCCTCACTTGCAATCGTGTGGACGCTATGTATGGAAAATATAATTTCATTTTTTTTGTTCCGTACATAATTCCTGAGGTTGATGATAGAGCATGTGCTCTTCGGCTCGACTTCATTACCATCTACTAGGTCTATGGGAGGGAAAGCAATTGAATTCCTTTCATGAAAGAGTTATATGAGATTTTGGAGGCTCTTGATATTGCAGTGGCGAGCTTCCATCCAAATGCTCTTAGATATTTGATTTGTTTGAGCATTTTCTTTCGTTATTATAAGCTTCTCTTGGATGCTCGGGCTGCTAAAGCAATCTTCCTATTTAACCAGGATATTGACTGAATTTCTTTCACACCCCATAAGAAGTACAAAATAAGCGAGGGATAACCCAACGCAAGGCCTAAGTTTGAATATTATTATAATCTTAATTAATTAAATTGATATAATTAGAATTGAAGTCAAATAATAAAAAAAATTAGATCAAAAATCAAATTTGGACCGGATTACATTAAATTATAGGATGTTTGACCAGTGCCGGATATGTGCATCCACGAAAAATACAGTACTTAGTACTTAAAGGATACCTGATCAGTGCTTGAGCGCACACTAACAGAATGTACGCACTTGATACACACCGGAGGGATCCTTGAGTGCATTATGACAGTAACTCTGCACTTGAGGTGCACCCAAGGCGACGATTGTACACCGCAGTGTTAAGGCATGGTGCTTGACACGCGCCTGACCAACACTCGAACACCACTTAATATATATATGTATATATATATATATATATATATACATATGAAGCCAACTTATTTTTATCATTTATTTCAAAATTTTTAAAAGAGAAGAGAGAAGCAGATGAGGAGAAGAAAGAGAATAAGCAAGAGGAGGCCTTAGAAACTCAAATTAAGTAGATTCAAGCAAATATTTTGTGAGAATTAAGTCAAGCCAAGTATATTCCAAGCCTCTCCTTCCATTGTTATTGTTTATTTCATAATTTTTTGAACATTTTTATTCAAATACTCATGTGTAGCATGATTTCGAAGCTAAGATTTTAAGGTTTAATATGCATTTGAAAAATTTCTCATATTGTTGTGAAAATGCGTAAAACTCATGTCTAAACTCAAATATACTGTGTATTTTAGCAGTATTTTGCAATGCCTCTTAATACATATTTTGACTTTAGGATATATTATCTTCCCATATTTGAAATTCGTTTATAAGTTCTTTCATATCTAAAAAGTAAATTAGGATTCTTTGTATATGCTGAAATTTTACATAAATGTTCTGCATATTTGTCCATAAAATGAATTGTTGTAAATTTAGGATGTTGTTGGTTTTTTCTACACTGTTTGCTAAAATCCTCTGTAATGTTTTGGTAAGAACAAATATGTATGTCAAATTTATGAAAACATACTTTGCACATTTTTGTAAATTTAGTAAAGTATACTGCATGGTTTGGAATTTAATTAAATCCTCTACATTTACTAAATTATGCACTGTTACTAAATGTTTTGTATTTTTGCTAAAATTTTCTGCACTTAGTTGCTAATTTAGCATCCAACCTTTAAATTTATCATGGCAAAGTTTTGTAGAAAATTTAAGTATGAATAGATAGAATTTTAAAAGAAATCTTTACAATTATGTAAATGACTATAATCATTTTCTCTATGATTAAGAAAATTACAAAATATGAAAAAAAATATAGAGTTTTTCTAAATATATGTATTGGACCATAGTTATATTTTTGCAAGTAATATATTATAGTATGTCTTTGTATATTATAGTGGTATATCGAGGTTCAAACCAACCATCAATAGGTGAGAAGTGATGTTCAGCCCTATCTATAGGTTATATGTATGACAACCTATTTACGGGTCTTAAATAATAATGTATGACTTTTAATTATGTGAAAATAAATATAACCCAAGTCTCGATTATTTGTTCATTTACTCAGTAATGCCTACTAGAATTTGCTCCCTAAAAACTCTGATTTTAGCATATTTTGATGATGAAGAATTTTGGAAATATTTAATCTGGATTTCCTACATATGTATTATAAAAATTTTATGTCATTGCATCAAATAATGGTTAATTGTTATTCTGATACATTTTTAAATGTGAATTATATATAATCATTTGTTAAATTATATATTTTACTGAGTTTTTTGCTTACTCTTTACTCTATTTTACTAGCCCCTTCAAATGAGAGGCTTCGATACATGCAAGACGATTAGAATTGAAGAAAAATCTATCGAGGGGTTTAGACTTATAATATGATAAAAACTGATGTTGTATTTGTTATTTTTGAACAATAGTTAATGTATTTATTTTGTTCAGGTTATCGGTTTATAGCTTTGGCTTGTAGCTATAGGATGAACGGTAATTTAATTGGCATTTTATTGATGTTCTTTATGTAAATTATGGTTCAATGAGTCATTGATGCCAGCTATTCGGCAGTGGATAGCAATGGATTTTATTTTCGTAGACTATAATATTCTGATTATATTGTATTGGATAGGTATAACTTCTTACGTAAAGTTTGACGTATCGGTTTCGGTCGATCTCGGAGCCACATGAGACGTGGCATCTAGTTGAATTCTGTGTATGGCATATTTTATTTTAATTGTAATTAGTCGAAGTATCGATGTGAAGTTACATCCAAATGTTATTAGACGGTAATTTCATTAATTAATATTCGGTTAAATGTTAATGTCGGGATTGAGATTTGGGATGTGATACCCAAATTTAATAAATGGTTGAAAGGACCAATTCTTTTACATTGCGATCCCTTCCAACTAAACTCTCTCCAATAACTGGGTTAGAGTTAATTTTCCTTACTCCGAAGATGTTCTGAAGATAGAGGAGTGCATGGATCGACCGGTGACAGAGCTTACTGAGACAAATTCCGCCACTCTTCAAAGGATGAGTACTTGGCTAACCCAGAAGGCATTCACCGATGTCAAGTAGAAAGTCTGAACGAAAGGGAATGATGCCACTGTCATGCCTTTTCATCGGCTAAGACGAAGCTAGGAGAGCTTTTTATTTGGGATTCTATTGTAAGGCCGGCTGGCAGGATAGTTCCTTCCTCAAATTCCTCGACCAATTATGAGCAAGCCCTAGATGAGGCTTGTGAAGAGATGGTCGCCGAACATGCTGGTGAGTCGTCACAGAGGCCGATTTTTGTGACTGACCGGATTATTCTCTATTGAATAACCTCTGTCAATGGTAACACAACCCTAAGCCCATAATTAAACTATGGACTTCTACAGAAAATTCGGTAGAGTTTCCTCTGTAACTGGACGAAAATCGAAAATACAACCTGTCAAAAGATCCTGCAACAAGCACACATCTATCAAAGGCTCAACACAAAGCCTACAACACGCCACACAGGATTATACATCTGCCATATCATCTATGGCTCCAATATAGTATTCCTATCTACTATACTGGACCTAGAGAGATGCCATCTAATGAAACAAAACTCAAAACATTAATACAGACGTGGAAGCAGACTAAAATATCATAAAACTGCAGAACCATAACAAAACCATAAAACAACAATAAGCCACGTCCATCCAGTGGCTGTCCAGAATCCGAGCCAACTCTGAGTGCAAATCCTTCTGCACTCGCCGTCCAGCCGATCTCATCAAGCAAGCCTCTCCTTGCTCTCACTACCTGCGCCAGCTAAGTGTTCTCATCTGAAAGAAAAGACAACAACCGTAAGAGTGAGCTAACAGCTCAGCAAATGTAATCATAAACACCCCTCCAAAACATGTACAAGAACTGAAACGGGAGGGAATACAAGCACTCTCCATAATCAAGAAACAGGATAGGGAACAGGAACAACTGGAATCACTTGATTCACAGGGTTCATCGATTGGACATTATTCATTTTTATTATTTCATCATCTTTGCGGACCCTGGCTAGCAGACCGTACTAGCCAACGATGCGAGAGAACGAGGACAGGAATGTGTTCGCTACACATTTTAAAGCCACGGCTACTATTTTAGGTCGGTAGCACACGACACTCGGTTGCATCCATGCAACAATCATCGCAGACGACTACATCTCAATATGTAGCGTCGACAGACACACCTCACACCCTCGGGGTCCAGGGCAATCCTCGTTCTTCCACAGTAGTTTGCTAAAGCGTACCACATACATCACCCGCTTCCACGAGCGACCAGAATACGTGGTCAAGTATTCCTCGGGTTCACATCGCGATGGACATGGTATGCTAAAGAATACTACCCCTACGACTCAGGGTTCTAGTTTCAAGATTATGTTTAACACTTGGAGAGGGAAATCCCCATTTGCCACACGCGATCATATCTCGGAAAATCTCATTCCCATCACATGATCTCCAATCAGGGAGATCATCTCATCACACACATCTCCATCCAGGAGATCATATCGTCACAAGCACGATGTGGATTCCCTTCCATTCACATCACGGTTCACAATATCCAATGGGACTCAACTCCCTTAATCCATAACAAAACGTCACAAGTTCAATTCCACTGTCTGCGGGATCCAGTTCCCTTAATCACAATAATCAACACAAATTCACAAGAGAGATTAGATTCTTACCTTTGATGATCACATATCATTTTGGAACCTCCGGGACTCATCTTCTTGCTTCCAGCACTTGGATTCACATTTCGGAGCTTACTTTTACGTTTAAACATTTAAACGTTATTTCAATAACCATTATGAAGGCACGACATAGCACATTTCTTATTTCATTTCGGGTGAACAATCTTATTTCCTTTTTGAACACCCAGACGCCGTACATGGTTCGATACTTGGAAATCGGACGTCCGGTGGATTCGTACACACAATTCTTACACGATAATTCACATTTGGGTTCGATTTCACTTAACACGATGATGGAAGTATGCAACTTCCCTTTCATTTTCGGATGAACGTTTACGGAATTCTTTCAAGGCTCCCGGATGCCACGAACGGGTCAAAACTTGCGGGATTCAGCATCCGGTCGATAAATACACACAATTGGGATACGGGGATTCATATTCTAGGATCATTTCATCATTTCACGAAAGTGGAAACATGCATTTTCCCCCTTCGGTCTCGGGTTAACAGTAACGCCCCTTTAACGGGCTCCGACGCCGCGAACGGGTCGAAACGTGCGAAATCGAACCCGCGGCCAACATTTGTTCATCAATGGGACGTGGGGATTCACATTTTGGGGTCAATTTCATGATACATGGCCGGAAAAGGAGAAACCCCCAAATTTTCGTGGGTTAGGGTTTCGGTGAAACCAAATCGGGTGGATCGGACACGATCTGAGTTACTAACTACATTTTCCTTAACCCATACTCATGGGTTTCATGATTCTACCGTTCACCGTGGGTATCGACACAAAATACCCAACGAAAATACATAAAATATCAAAAGAGAACGAGAAGTAGGTATGAGAACACTTGCGTCGACGCGTGCTTTCACTTTTATACCTGGCTCTCGGACGGATCTGGACTCCCGAGCTTGATCTCCCTTCTTGTTTGTCTAGGATCGGTGCCCTCTCTCTCTAAAACCCTAAACCCATGCAAAAATGAGAGGAGAGAAGGCGCGACGGGTTTTTATACTGCGCCTGCCGCTCGAGTGCGGCTCGAGCGGCCAGCGAGCGACCAGCCACTGGCTGCCCACCACTCGACCGCAAGCCTGCTGGCAGGGCTTCAGCAGCCCGGACCCAAATAATTTTGCCAATTTTTCTTTCGATACTAAACCTTATTCGTTCCATAGTATTAGTATTGATCATTAATATACTAATCATCTCATTATTATCAGGTTCTTAAATCCGAAACCTCACAATACGGGTTTAGGTTGTGGGGTAGCACACAACCCTTCCTCGATGTTGTCCACTCCCGTTTGGTCCCTAAAAATGATAAGTATTTCATTCGACTTTTATGAATTTTCTGAAGACAAGATAATAAGAATAAGAATAAGGAATTCTGAAATTAAGCAAAAAGGATATGATGATTTTTGTATGCTAAGGTTATGTTATAAACCCTTACTTTGATCTGATTATATGTACGTTAATATTTTCTGCATATGGGTACCTTACTGGGCTTTGTAGCTCACTCTTGTCATTTTTCAGATGTAGAGAAACTTATGGAGGATGAAATTGAGTAGTGTCATATGAAGTAACTAGACGGCATAGCTAGCTGGAACTGATCAGCGGAGGAATTGATGTATTTTCTTCTGATATTTTGAGAAGGACTTGTAATACACTTCCGTTGTAAAAAAATTTATGGATATTAGCATGTTTCCGTAATTATAATATGGATGAATGAAGTTGATATTTCTAGTAGCATCTCATGTCATGTCAAAGTCTTCATATCCGATCAACCTTAATGTTGGCCAGCCGAGTGTGAGAATAACATTTTAAGGGCCAACTCAAGGAGTTTGGCCTTAAGCGATCCTGTGTACGAAATGAAAGGTTTTTATAAAAGAAAAGAAAAATTTTTATGATCACCGAGTTAGTATTTTTACTGTATTTGATTTAAATGATAGGCTTGACGGTGGCCGTATGTGGTGGAATGTGGCCGATCTGTCACACATTGGGAGAACAAACATTTATATAACAAATTGTGGCATTCCCTCTGTATTCTTACATATCATGCTTACTTTTTATACACAGATACGGATCATCATTTCTTGTGGGTTCACGTCTTCATGTGGCTTTACACATGTGGATAATTCAATATTATACTTCGAGCAATTTTGGAAATTCTTACCGCATCGGCCAAACGTAGCTTTAAAGTTTTCAGACAATAATTCCTTTACAAATACACATAACGTAATTTTTGAAATATATAATTGAGTATATACATTTTCATATGATTGAATACCACTTAAACAAGACGGGATCATGCAAAAGCCCAAATTAATTTCGGGTGAATAGTGCCTGCGCACCAATTAGGGATTTCGGTGCGCCAAATGGATCAAAACTTGAAAATTGATCACCCAACCAATAGATATTCATATTTAAGGCATGGGTAAATCATAATTAAAGCCAAATCATGCATTAGATTTAAAATAGTTGGTCAAACATGGTCGAAGGGCATCTTAGGGTTCTGGCGAACGAATTTTCACATAAAACCATCAAATTGGATGTCCAATCGGTAAATTAACATATGCAAGACATGGATATTGATATTCTAGTCCCAAATAAGGCAAAAGCGCCAAAAATCAGAGCCTAAAATCATTCAGGCATGGGGTGAGGGTTTCAGTGTAAAAATCGGTCAAAAGTTACAAATTTAGACATAAAATTCATATATATGCATAGTAGAGTCAAGGGTATCACAATTGCGTGCATGAGTTGGGTATCAGAATAGTAATATCCGAAGGAGATCGAATAAAAATCAAAAAGAACAGAAGAAAAGGATATGCGTGCCCTTGCCTCGATCCGATCTACAATTTCTCCAAATAGCTTGAAGCCGGAATCGAACCCGAGAGCCTCCTTTTTGCTCCTTCTCTCTCCTCCCTTTGAGCTCTCGTCCCCTCTATCTTTCTTTTTTCCTGTGTGAAACTGACTGGCAGACCCCGCACGTGACTTTATATCTGTATCGGTGCTCGAGCTCCATCTACGGCGCCCTGCGGGCACAGGTGTGCTAGACCCGGTGCTCAAGCGCGCAGCTAGCCCTCCTTGGACGCACATATCCACGAACCAACATTCAAGCCCAGGCTCAAGAACGCGTTGGGGGTGGGTCAAGCCCAATGTCGACCTGCAGTGTGCTAGCTTTGCACACGCGTCATCCGGGGCCGATTTTGACCCCTATAACCCAATATTTCATATCCTTGGACCCTAATTTTGATTATATTATATTAATAAGTTATGATTATTATGATTTAAAACCTAAATCTTATTTAAGGACTAACGTTTCAAGGTTTACAATATCGGTTCCTGATTTTGTCAATTTTGAGTCTTCGGTTCTCTCGAACTAATTTCTTCTGTGATCTAGGGTCTCAATTCACTTATTTTAATTTAATTATACCTAATTTTTATATCTTAAAAATCGGTACCTTATAGAGATTACCCAGTCGGTATCTTGAATCACATCTAGGGGTTCTACAAGAAACTGCAGAAGAAAAAATAGAGAAACATCAATTACAAGGTAACCAAATGGAACTTACAGGTACTAGAGTTCTTATAAGATTTTGTTTTTCTCTTACATCATCCTCTTGGATTTTTCTCAAGGTAGTTATCCCTTTTGATTATTTGGGTAAACTCCACAAATAGCCCAAGGAAAGTTCCAGTTGAAACTATTGCAGCTAGTTTTCTCAAAGTTCTATTTACTGATAGGCAAGCAAATTTTTTCTATCAACCCAGATTTTGAGATAGCATTAGCTGAAAAGCTAGACAGAAAAACAAATAACAATTAAAAGTGATCAGAACAACTGCTGGATTGGCCTGGTTCATCAAGTAAAAATATTTTCATGGTAAAGGATAGTCTTTATGGATAAGCATGGTCATAATTTTAGATATGAGTAAATATTTTGGTTAGGCACGGCGACAGGAAATGCCTAGTATGGCCAACAACAACAAACCTTATGCTCCACTAGGTGACTTGAATTTTAAAAATTTTAAAACAATCAAGTTTACATTTTTATATTAATAAAAACTTTAAAAAATCACTTTGTGTAAATAATGACTTTCAGTATATATAATTTTTCTAAGTAATATTTTTATGTAGATATTGAGTATTGTATATTTTAAATAATATATGACAGTAGGTACAATACATTATCATCGATGGCAACTCAGTTGATTTTCTGCAATTCAATGAATTGACAAGCCATTAGATAGAAAGAAGGAAAATGAATCAAAGAAAGAAAAGAGATGATCCACATCCTGTTGGGATCACTCCAGTGTGAGAAAATACCGGAGTGAAAATTATCCAACCGGGCAAGCAAGAGGCCTGTCAACAGAAGGTTGACCGGTGAGAGAAGAATCCGATCAACATTTTGTTGACCGGCTAAGAAAAGAATACGATCAATGGAATGGTGACCGGCTGATAAAGGAGTACGGGATGTCTGAAAAGGTGACTTCTGCAAAAGAAGCTAGTTGACCTATCAGTATTGGTAGCTGACTGTGTTAATTGAAAAAGGATAGGAAAGTGACATCTCAGGGAAGATGGAAGTTTTTTTTCAGTGCACGCAATGGCATCTTACAAAGTCGATGGCAGGTCCTCTCGTGCACGCAACCTGCCTAATGTGATGATTGCAACCAGATGTGTAGGTGGTTAGCCAACTTGTGTATATATGTATACGTGTGTGTATGGAATAATGTGTGCAAGTTTTGAGAGTGTCTAAGAGCTTGAGAGATAAGGGTGAGTGAAGAAATATAGAGAAATAAGGAGTGGAATTTACTCTTGCTGTCTGTTCTTCAAAGGATTTTTTGTAACCATTTTTAATAGTAAAATTTTATGAATTAAGTATCCCATAATTTTTTCTCTTATTTAGGAGAAGATTTTTCATATAAAATTGCGTGTTCTCATTTTTTTCTTATCTCCCGACTTGTTATCTGTTATTTTATTTCATGCTTCTTGGCTATCTGATCGACCAACTTTCCCTACAAGTTATATTAGAGACCTATTGTGAACCTTTTGTTGTATGGCGTCATCTTCAAAGAACTTGTTATGTAGTGTGAAGCAGTTTAATGAAAAAAATAATTTTATCCTTTGG
>JAOVVI020015771.1:0-11082 GCA_028571085.2 Nepenthes alata
ATGTTTTAGTTTTAAATTTTGGGGTTCCGCTAGTGTGGGCGGCTCGAGCCTTGTGTTTGAGTTTGATTTTTTTTTTTTTTTTTGGGGTTCGGGTCGCCACATTCAGTCACCATTTGGACTCGGTAGTCTAGTCATCTCGAGTGGGCAGTCCGGTCGCCCTTTAGACTCGACAGTCCGGTTGTCCTTGGCACGCCATTGCTCCTTGGGCTCGGCTCTGCCTGATTGCCCCTCGGACTCGACTCCTGGTTGACCTTCAAAATGGCTGCCTAGTAGCTCGCCGCGCGCGCGAAGACTGCAATACTCCATCTCGGTATTAAACCCGGTCGATTATGCCATCAATCAGATATGGGCCCACACGGAAATGACCCATAATCCAATATCAACATCATGTCAACCCCAAACCATCTGCACCCATCTAAAGGTGTAACGTTGGAGGTTCCACCTTCCGACCTCTAGATGATCAAAGAGAGCCAGTATTCTCAAAGGATCCAGAGGGTTGAAGACCTCGAGGCCTAGGCCGCCCCAAGCGGCAAGGCACAACTGTGGTCAGGCAGCCGACCGAGTTGCTAGAGGCAGACAGAAGATTGGGACGCCCTCATGTGTAGAGAGCTTTGCTCGCTACGCATGGCCTCCCATGCTAGAAGACACTGCCTACTTGTCGACCAAGGTCCTATTGCTTCTAGCACTAGAAGGTTACACATTAGGAAATAAGTGCTATTAGTACTCATACTTCAGCCAACACGTTGGCTAGAGACATCACCTCGATGGCGACGACCCTACAGGTAGCCATGGCGATATTCGGTCTTGCCTTGGACATCACGTGTAAGCAGCTACGGGTCCCATGCGCCCGCTTTGACAACCGGGAGCTGGAGGCTCCCTCTTCCCATGCACAAATGTCTACCTCGCCAAGGAAAATCTTATCTGTCTGATGACCTCGGTATTCAAGAGGATTTGAGCGATAGGGCCTACTCCCGGTGGAAAGATTGACCAGGCCAGAATACAAGACAAAAGCCAGAGCAATGACACCCTTGCTATTCTCGAGACAACTAGCAACATTACACCTGCGAAGAAGATCCTGCAACACCGACAGGTATCCAACTGTCCCCTCGCGAGGAAACTAGATCGACCCGGAGAAACCTCCAGAATGTTTAGCCTTTTGCTCACAAGTAACTTCACTGGAGCAAGAGGCCTAACCTGGTGGCTTAGCAAGGTTGATCCCGTGAGAGTGCCCCGCATCGGCCCCATGCAAAGTAGCAGATCCTGCAAAGGTTGTCACTATACCCACGATGGGGCTAGACTTACTCAGATAATTACCCGTCGCTCCTGCCAGAAACGTCCCCATGTGGATGACCCCTCATCGTGTAGTTATGCTGACAACTGGCCCCAGGGCGTGTAGATGCTTGGAGAACGGATCAGCATCCTTTTCCAAACTGCATGCGTCCATCCGAAGGCACTAAGCTGGGGCTCTGCCCTTCGGCACCCTGTCAAATCGGTGTAGACCAGCAATGGCAGGGGACCGCTACTCGAGAAGGAACTCCATAGCCTTAGAATGCACTTTGCCGACCTAGCCAGGCAACCGTTCAGGATGAGGACTCATCATCTCCATCTCCTTGCAGCATTTGGCAACAACTGCTAGAGTCCCTCGATCGAAATTCCGATCCGACATTCCACTTGAATCACTTTTGCACTTCGCCGGACTCTTTGGGTATCGTGAGTTCCCAATGTTGTGTCAGAGGCTGTCTCCAATGCCCACAAGGAGGGTCGAGCCCTCAGCCCCCCTTTGCCTGCGGCATTCCGCACCGGAAGACCCTTCCCTCTCGACGACTGAAGTCCACCTATGGCAGGTAAGTTTTGCATATATCAATGATGATTTCACGCCGAATCCAGGTAAGTCTTGCATATATCATGCTGAGTGTTTGAATCATACTCTAATTAATAAAGTAAATTTTTGTTTATTGTCTATCTGCTCATACGAATGCTTGCATAACATTGCATAAAATTAGATAACCAAGACTGTTCCTAAGTCTGGTGAATTTCGATTCACCTGGTACCAAACCTTGGTCTTGAACCGAGCAGCTTAGAGATGGTCGAATTCAAACCTTGGTCTCGAACCAAGTGGCATAGAGATGGTCAAATCTGAATCTCGATCCCATACCGAGTAGCTCATACGTGGTCAGATTTGAACCTCAGTCTCATTACCAAGTGGGCCATGTGTGGTCAAACTCAAAACTTTAGAGGGATTTTTAGCATGTGTGCGACAACTCCCTTTTGAAGGGACGAGAACCATTAGTATACAATAGTCGATGAGTTTGGACTAGATGCATGGTAGCCACGACGTCCTCTAATAGGACCAAGCGTCGACAGGTACATGCGGGCGACGGCTTAAGCTAGTGAAAGTCCGACAGCGATAGCCTCAAAGCTTAGCCGGCAACCGCCATTTCTCAACGCCATGATCTCCTCCTAGTAAGGGCGAGTGCAACAAACTAAACGCACCCATCAAAGCCCAACAACGATAGCTGTGAGGCTTAGACGGCAACCGTGTCTTCTCAGTGCCGCGACTTCTCTTCATTGGAATGAGTACAAACTGACTCAAGTGACAACCAAACTAGGCGACGGTAGCACCCCTACTTAGCTGGCCAAGTAGATCATCTTGTTGCCACAACCTCCTCCTGGCCAGAGCTAGTGCCACCAAGGCAACAATGGCACCAGCTAACAGGCATTGAACAAAGGAACTCAATGCACAACGAAAGTACAACAATAATGATCAACATAGTTTGTTTGAAAGTCACGTCGTATATCAAAGGTGTCCAGTGGCCTCAGGACAAAACAATAATACAAAGGAATTATGTGTGCCTTCAAGCTAGCCGGAGCAGACGCGTCGTGTGACGGACCACGTCCTAAAGCTCGTTATTAATCATAATTATAACTTATCGTCTTTTAATTATCAATATTGCCAATAAATACATTATAAATAAATTGGACGTGAGCTTTCTTTGTTAATATTCCAATCTACTGTACATTAACAATAAATCAATATACACATGATCCAAATACATTGCCACCTTATCTATGGCTCTGATGCTAACCCAAAATAATATGACGTCAGTTTTTTATTAAGGAAAGATACCTGTCGATTACTAAAATCAAATGTGTATCAATTTGCGGAAGCAATAAACATATATAAAATTTGTTCATTTGAAACTGAAATCATTACTGAGATACATCGTTCTTACATTCATAACAGCTATACATATTTAGCATAACAACTGATACATAACTATACAACATCATCCTAGTGATCAAAACTGTCCTAAACTCCACATCAATTCCACCACAGTTTGTAACTAAAATTAAACTAAAAACTAACAACTAAGTATAGTATATACTATCCAAAAACATTAGATTAGCAAAAATAATGACCCCAGAGGCCTAAACTAAGTCCTTCAGTCTTCACTCCTCATCCGGCAAAAACTCATGCAAATCATCTAAAGGGCTAGTAAAACAGTAAGGAGTGAACCAAATGCTCGTCAATATACTATACATAACAAAGAACATGCATATACATACTTAATCTTAAAATCATATCGTAAGAGGTAAGAATCGTACATAATGAAAGAACATAAACATGAACGCAACCTCCTAGTTCCTAATCTTATTCTTTTCTTACCATTAGCCATCAAATCATGTTGCAAATTCACTTATCTTTAGGGATTAGGGGCAATAGGCCTTACTTGCTAAATGAGCGGTAAAAATTAAAATATGAAGAGAATTTGAAGATAATACACATAATTACAATACAGATAATTATACGAAAGTTCATGGTAAATTTCATTGTAAGATCATGGTAGATTGACAAATAAGCAAAGTTTTTATGCTTTTACTTTAAAATCTTTGTTTGGACATGTATTCAAATATTAATTCTCGAAAAGAACAAAAATAAATCATAACAAAGGAAAGAGGAAGCTAAAGGTGCACTTACCTCAACTTGATTAATCGAAATTCTTACTCTGAACGTCCCGAACCGAACTACCCGAAAGCTTTCTCCCTTTTCTCTCTCTTCTTCTCTCTCCCTTCAGTCTTTCTCATTCTCTAATCTCTCTCCTAATCTATTCCACCACTTGGAAATGTTGTGGAACTAATCCTTGGTCGAAATTTTATTACAGGCCCACGCTCGAGCAAGGGTGGGCGAGGGTTGGGCAAAGGTGATACTGTTTTTGAGGCTCGAGCGCCCTATCAGGGCTTGCAGCAGGCCCAACTCAGGCTCAAGTCCAATTCGGGTACGCATCAAGTCGAGATTTAATCCAGTCCAATTTTTGACTCTTTGACTCAATTTTTCTCATCCTTTGATCTCACTTTTGATTACATTATATTAATTAATCATAGTTAATATAATTTAGAAAAATCGATCCTTACACCCTCTGTCTGGGAACCCCCTTACGGTCCTTTCATCGAGAAGTTGATGAGGTCCGTCCAATGCCTTGCTCCAAGCTTTCTTGGATTAAGATAACCAATGGGGAAATCCGGAGCCCTCCCAAAATTGCCCTCTAGAAGTGAGGCCACCTCCTCCTGACGAAGCCTGGACATCAGCTCCCTCTCATGCTCGGCACTCACTCCCATCAGATCAGTGAGCCATTGTCAACTCTTTTGGAGCTTGTGCTCGAACGATGCAATCCAAGGAAGATCCCAAACATGGGCGTCGGAGAGCCCTTGTGCTCTCGTCTCGGACTCAGACAGAGCCTGTTTGAGGTAGTTGGCCCGCTCCTGACTCTGAAGCACTTCGCTGACAGTAGCATTGACCCTCTGCTCTATCTCCTCTCTGTCAACGCGCTCCAACAGGATGCGGGTGACCTTGTGCTCTGGGAAGTGCATGTACTCCTCCAACTTATGGAGTGCTCCCTATAACAACCAAGAGAAGGGAAAGGAACAGTCAGGCAAAAGAGCTGGTGAAAAGCATGATCGCGAAGGGTAAGAGTTTGTAAAATCCTACCTTGTGACTTAAGGGGTGAGAAGATCCGATAGACTTAAGGCCTGGAGGGCCCCTCAAAACCTCCCGATGCTCCAGAGAGGGAGCACCAAGGTGGTGCTCTCCGAGGCGGCTACTCCCATCTTTTGCTCATTGCTACCACTCTCCTCCGTCAAAGGCATGGAGGTAGAAGAGGATGGCACGTCCGATGAAGAGACAACTAGAATGGAAATGTCCGTAGCATTATGGCGGGTCATTTGGAGAAGCACCAGAAGAACGGTTGAGTGAAGCACAAAAAGCGTATGCATAAGGTGTAAAAACGGCAGGAGACATCGCACTTAATAAAAGGAGCCACTGCCTGAAATGACGTCAAAGAAAAATTTGAAAGATCGCGTCACCATAATGGTGAACAATGTGTGTCCTCACCCCGGCGCTCCCTGGCAAATCCGCCTACAGGCGCCATTATAACGAATGTCTCCTTGCATCCTCACGCAAGCCGCCATCAGTCATTGCACTCTGCCACTCTGGTTGACATGATGGTTGTCCAATGTTGGTCTCTAGAAGCATCCATTCGCAATGGTGCCCGGCGCATCTTTCTCCAGAACTTGTAAAGTGATGGCCTACTGCCCCGACAGACTCGAGGTGAGGATGATGTCCTGCCCCCTCCTCGACTAGGCATTGGGTCGAGAGGCTGAACATCGATCGGCCAAGACGTCAATAAGCCAAACTGCGAGAACATTAAAGATCTTAGCAGCAAGAAGACGGGAGGTGACCTTGACAGGCTCCGGGTCGGGTCATCCGGCCACCTCCTTGGCCGAGCGTTGGGTTGAGTGGCTACTTGCCGACCCACTAGAAGATCAAGCTGTCCATCGCTTAGCCGTCTGGCAAGCAACAATGTTTAGAGGCATCCCCCGGAAGAATTGGAAGTGCACGGCATGCGACCTAGATAGCCTCGAGGCTGGGTCGGCTGACCCCTCCTGGTCGGGTGCCGGGTCGAGTGGCCATGCACCAACTTGCTAGAAGATTGAGACATCCGAGGGCTAGCTTGTCAGAATGTCAAAGATATGAACTGCAAAGGATGAAAACTCGAAGTACTTCAATCGTTCACATCATGCTAGAATATTGGAGATACACAATAAAGTAAAAGAATGCTAGGTAGTTCCATTTATTGATTCCATTTACAAAGTACAAGCTCTCAACAACGATCGTATAACATTATAAAGGAATAAAAGTACACGGGACAATAATCCGACTTCTGAAGCTCTGCTCGACAAGCACACAACCTTAGAACGAAATCTCAGCGGCAAGTGCACCACGTTCCGAATGGTCGAAGAGATCATGCTCTTGCGCACTAAGTAGGAAGCGCATGCGAAAACCCTCGCCAACAAGAGCGAGGCACGAAGCATCGGTGCCATCCTGGAAAGCATCCACCAAAACCAGCCGTAGTTGCACAAGTCCATGCATCAACACCGGACCCAATGCGGCAACAACGACCTCAACTTCAGCGTGAACTCAAGGAATACACCCCCACCAGCAGCTTTCGGATCGAACCCCTCTGGGCTACCCGGGGTTGAGTTGCTCAACTGAAGGGGAAGGGATGTCAACCTCTCCCTCCAAAAGGGCCGAGCATCCACCCCTCCGGGGCTGCCCCGGTAAAAGTTCTCCGTCACTAGCTGGTAAAAGAGAAAACCGACCCGAGCCTCGCTTAATGCTATGCGAGGCCAAGATGCACCTGGACGAAGAAAGGGAAACCAAAGCGGATCCAAAACAAGCCTTCAACACCAACTCCCAGTCTCCATCGACTTCAGCAGGTAGTTGTAGTCTTCATGCTTGCTCTTAACACCAATGCTGCTTAGTTTGTTGTGGATGATTAATGGAGCAAGGTGTTGCAAGCACCCCTACTAATAACCAAAAGAGGAGATCAACGTGCCATCATTGTGGAAGATCGTATCGCCAGTGCCATCCGCAGAGAATCGACGTAGTACAGAGAATCACTCTTAAATCCTATCAATTAGAGTAAGCCTACATGACCATCCGAAAATCACAACCTAGGAGAAGGCTCCCGCAGCCCATGATCCTTTTCCCGCACGTTAAGAAAACTTATCATAACTAGTCAGTACAAGCCTAGTAGATATTTTGGGGATATTTGCCCATGATTTGCACGAGCTCTCCCAAAGTGGCAATTGCCATACCAGGCGACTCCCATGATCACGTCAAATAAGGAAACTGCTAGCCAGTCGAGATTTTCTTATCCAATTGGACAGCTTAGCGGGTGGTTGTCACCCGGAAGGGCAGGTCGAACTGTAATGCTATAAATAACCGTTCACTACAGTAGGGGAGGGGTAGAACCCTGAATTCAGATAAGAGTGTTCTGAACATGCAGACAGAAAACGAAGGAGAAAGAAAGATCCAACCTCTGACAAAGGGAGCAACAAAGGAGTTCTTCTCATTCATCTCTCAAAGCTGTTAGCCAATAAGCGCAGCTTTGATCCGCTGCTAGCCACTATTCTACGAGTACAGGCCTTCCTCCAGGAGATCCTTCATCTAAGTGCCAGGCCATCCACCTAGGGGCATCCCAGTGATGCTCCAATTACCGCGTAACCAACAATAGCACTCACTCTTCAGCGCATCTTCGTCTCTAAGGCGCCCCTCAGCCATACACACCTCTAAGCCACCCTTCAGCCGAGCGCACCTCTAAACTGCCCCTCAATCGGGTATACCTCAAAGATGCCTCTCAGCAGGGCCCACCCAAAATACTCAATCCCTACTACATGAATCAACGCATTTTCTTACATCCTTGCATCTTTCTATTTCCTTAGAAAAATATCTGATTTGAGCATTGGATTTCTTTGACTTCTTACTTTTAGATGTGTTACGCAAGGTCCAGATTCGAAGAGATGGGGACCGAATTGGCTCCAGTTCGATCTGACGTGAAAGATCGAGTAGCTTCCTAACCTGTACAACAATTCAGATTCAGGGACGCATTAAAACTTATATATTTGCCTAACTGATTAACATCTTAGGTGTTACCAACTCAAATTGGGATTTTGCTCTAAACTTGTATGTGAAAGGTTTGTAGTCTTTTTTTCTATTAAGTCTAAATACTTTTTCACGGTTCTAAAAGCCGACTCTAGTTCATGCTTTAGGTTTATCTAAGTGAAAGAGGATCTGATATATTTGAAATGGGAGAGATGAAGTGACAATCAAGTTCAAGTGAGATTTTACTCCTTGGATATTTTAATCTTATAAAGTAAATAGGAAAGGATTATTGTGTTTTACTTCTCCATTTTATGATTTTGTATGCCTTATACTTTTAGTTCCTTTCGATCTCGATTTCCTGGACACTGCTCCATAGTTAATTTCAACAAGGCTCAAATAACTTGAATTTGATACTGCATTGCTGGTTCATCTAGTATGGTTAAAGAGCTTAGTTGATAAGTTGTCTGTTAAGAAATGATATTCTCATGATTTTTATACCTGCAGTATGATCAAAAAGAACTTTAAATGTCACATGCTTATTCGTGTGAGACAGCATGACAAAGGACTCTACCAATTGCTCTTTTAACAATTTGAAAATAGTTGGCGTGTAAATCATAACCGACTGTGTCATCAATGGTAATTAGGACATAGTCAATTTAGGAGTCTTTTGTCTACCTTTGTGTTTTGCAATTAATTCTTTATACCGCGTCTTCAAAGGCAATGAAAATGATGGATTAAATCTTTTAGGTTCATATTGCATGTTAGATGGCTGATTACTACCTAGCATCTCCGAAAGTTGAATACTTCTTATATTTAATTGAAAAGGTATTTCTTATATAGCATGACGTTCATTTATAACGAAGTATGTATATTCCATCTAACCACATTCATGCACGGAAGTCTCTTTCAATGGATACCATTGTAGCCCATTTATTTTTAAAATCAAATACATGAATGAAATTACCAAACATTAAAGGTACGAAACGATAAAGTAAGTCGGAATACCCCCTCAATGCTTGGTGACATTTTGCAAGATGTGCCCTCTGAACCAATTTGACTAGTTATCTGGTCAAACAGTTAACCAATTGAGGTATAACAATTAATCATGATGCATATTTGGAAAATCAAATTAACACAAATAATAAAAATAGAAGATTTGGATTGAAAAAAATAAAAATCCTAATTTAACATAATGTGTCTAACTTACATGTAACTTAATCGACCCAACTTGAATATTCAGACTTTGACCTTTGAAAATTAACTATATTTGGACATAATAATTGATTGTAGCATCAATTCCAGCTGAAATTGCAATTAACATCAAAGCCAATTGAAATTTGCACCACCTTAGGAAAATAGTCTAGGTTGAGGGCTGCGTCAACAAAGCCTGTGGCCAAAAATGCGCTGGCCTAGGGAAAGCTTAAACTGTGATGTGACATGCGACGTCACCCGTCAAAAGGTACTGTGTGATATTTACTAGTGTAACGTCAGCCTAAAAATTACATCCGCTATTATATTTTTTGCCCAAATCATAGAGTCCCTCTAGATAACCTTGACTGATAAAAGGGGGGAAAAATTCAGAGGCCAAAAACAAAGAAGAGAGAGAGAAGAGCAGAAAAACAAATGAGAGAGACAGGGTTAATGTCCAGTTGCACCGGCCACCACCACCCAATGCAAAAGCTGTTGCTGGCCATCATCACAGCTAAAGGACACTTGTCTACACTAGTTGCCACCCCACCATTAGGTTTGGGCTTGTTGTTACCGCTAGACTCACTTTCGCCCCCACCATTACTAGATGGCGCTCCACATCTGACTTTAGCCAAGTCTTTGCTAGGCATGACGTGGCCTTGGCTACCACTAGCTCCCTACTCCAATTGTACACCGGTGCCTATTCTCCCCATATCGACAGCCTGCATCCATTACTTGCTGTTGCCAAATGGCACCATCGCCACTTGTTGGAGCCTATACAAAGTGCATCTCTAGATCCTCCGACTTGATAGCTTTGCAACTGCTTAAACTAAACTAATGCATATCTAAAGACTAAATATGCCTAATACAATTATAAGCCATAGGTAAGCCTAAATGGATGGATGGTACAAATAATAAGATCCTCTTAACTCTTAAAAACTAACTTGAGTATTTGAGGAATCCTTGAAAAAAATTCTCTCGTGATCTCTTTCGTCTCTTATTTTTTATTTATAGTACACATGTTACCGGATCAAGACTTTGAATCACGCTCAAATAGGTCTGAGTTAAGTTAATTTCTAGGTGTACGTTAAATTGGTTTTAATTATAATAAGATTTTTACTAAAATGATAAAAATATAACATATTAAATATGTTATTTTAAAACACTCATATGATATATTAATATATAAATTATAAATTTAAATAATAATTTAATGGCTGAATATTAACAATATAAGTTATACAATTGTAAATACTTATTATTTTTTATTTCAAATATCTTAGAAACCTCGTTAGCTCAATTAATCATAATATTATAAAAAATCATACTTTTTTACCAAGTAAAATATTTTTTCGAATAATAAAATAAGATGTTTATATAAAATTTAAGGTACTTTATATTTTCCTTTTTGAATATATATTGATGCGTCTGAAGAATAACATAGCTTCAAATTTTCTAGTATATATTTTGGTTTAGGACCTAGTGGATGGTTTTTTTTCGGGGAGCTTCTTTTCTTTCTCTTTGCATATTTCCTTTGTTGTGATCCCTGCAGATTCCTTATTTCTTTATTGGAATTTCATCTTTTTGTCCTTCCACACACCTCCTTTTTATCCAGTCTTTTGCTTGACATGCCTTCTTTGTCATGACTCATATGAGAAAATGGGAGTATTTTTCCCAAGCAAACTCTCTTCTGGGATTGTAATATTGGGCAGGCATGCTTTTGGATTTTGTTGTCTTCTGTAGGCATTTTGTGAGACGGAACGGGTTTTTTTTTGTCCTCAAAAGCTTCCTTCAAAACAGAAACACAATTAACGGTCTAAACATAAGGGAAGACTTCTGCAGAAATTTCGGTAGAATCTCCTTTGTAATTGGATAAAAAACCCAAAAATACAGCCTGTATAATCATCCATAACAAGCACACAACTATCCATCATTCACAATTCCTACAACAA
>JAOVVI020015773.1:873-11082 GCA_028571085.2 Nepenthes alata
GTAATGAATGATCAAATGGAAAATATAATTGAGGCAATCCAAACCCGATAGATAGACTTAATTTGGGTCAGCAGAGGCAGGGAGTACCTGCTTCAACCATTGGTACTCCTACTTTAAAAAGAAAAAAATCAGAGGAGGAGACGCCTAGCCAGAAACATCGAGTAGTCTGAGAACCAAGCAAGGGTGGTCTCAAACGATAAAAGAGGAGACGATCATGATAGGAAGGCCGATTAGGCTCAAGATCGCACGAAGGAAGCCCAAAACCGCAAAATCCCCACTATTCTTAGGATGACCGTAAGCCTCTAGATCAGCAGGCGGCCTCCTGTAACATACAGCTAGCAGGAGGAAGCAGTCACCCTACCAAGCCATAGCATTCGAAGTTGAAGAATCACCTTAATGAAAAAAGACCAGCAGCAGCTCCTCATGTGGATAAGAAGGTTGAGAAGATTTGGCAACACGTATTTGAAGGAAATGCAGAGGGACATTTTTCCGACTTGAGGAGATCTCTATTTACAATGGAGATTCAAACATGTCCACTCCTTCATAAGTTTAAAGTGCCAACTTTGGGCGTTTATGATGAAAGTGCTGATCTTATGGGTCATATTGACCATTTTCGTACACATCTGAGTTTTCAAGGCCTAGATGAAATGCCTATGTACTAGTGTTTTTCCTTGATGCTTAAGGAAAATGCTCAAATTTGATTTCACCGCTTACCGCCAAATTCAATTTGGTAATTTGAAGAATTGGCTGGCAGTTTCTTAACCCAATTCGCCTCCAGTCGGAGGATTGAGAAGCAACCTTAGCATTTGTCTCGTATTAAGTAAGGGCCAATGGAGGGTTTGAAGAGTTTCCTAGGAAGAAGGTTCACCGCAGAAGCCCGATGGATTCCACGGCTCATTGATGAGGTGAAACTGAACACCTTCATATCTATACTCGAGTTGGACGAGTTTTTCAAACATTTCGCTCATAAGGATCAGAAAAAGTTTTGTGAGACAGAAGCGATTACCCATGCATATATAGTAGCAAATGAAGCAAAGAAGCCAGGTTGTGTGGATCACTCACAATAGGGACCGACAAATGGAAGGAAAAGGAATAGAGACCATTTTGACTTTCGAGACTCAAAAAAGTAGTCCAGGATTGAGTCGGGAGCTCGAAGGAAATTCAAACCTTTGAATTTGATTTCTTTGAATGACTCTCGAACTAACATTTTTATGCTGATCTGAGGAGAAAAATTCCTCAAGTGGCTAAAGCTAACCAAAAGTCCGGAGGGAGGAGATCAATTGAAATATTGTGATTATCATCGATCTCTGGGTTACAATACAAAAGAGTGACAGACTTTTTAAAGGGAGATTAAGAAACTCATTCAGAAGGGACATCTCACCAAATATTTGAAGACCCAAGATAGACTCCCGATTGAGTAGGAGAGGAAAGGTAGGATTAGCAGTAGCAATAGCATATGAAGAATAGAGTGGCAGTCGAAGTGGTCAATATGATATCGACCAAACCGTCCAAAAATTGCACTCTAGATCGACCTAAAGTTGCTGCAGATAACAAGAAGGCAAGCTTAGGAATTAGGGATGATGTAATTAGTTTTGATAAAAATAACATGTCACATGTACAACTTTTTCATTCAGACTCTTTGATTATATCAGTGCTCGTTTCATATGATAATGTGGATTACTAGCTAAAATGAGCCTTTAGCGATAATAAAAGTTCAAATAATTTACTTTATCTCGATGTGAATTTTAAATTGGGGTTAAAAAATAGTCAACTTAAACCGACAAATGGACCTCTCTACGGATTGGATAATGAACCAGTGTCCATCCAAGGAATAATACAGTTGGAGGTTACCTTAGGAACATACCCCAGGCTTGCCTCTCACACTCTCACTTTCCTGATAGGCGATCTACCTTTTGTTTACAACGCCATTTGGGTTGACCCGGCCTGTCAGCCTTCGAGGCAATAATGTCAATCCCACACTTGAAAATGAAATTCACAACACTGAACGGTATTGGAGAAATTCTGAGTGATCAAGTAACTGGTCGGACATGTTATTTATCCTAAGTCACTTAAATTGCTCCAGATTGGCTAGTTGAAGACTTTAATTACTGAGATGAGGCGACTCTACAACAAGCTCAATCCGATGAGACAACCGATCAGGTTCCTCTCGACCCCAATGATCTGAAAAAATGTATACAAGTTAGAAGATTGCTTTCTGGACATATGCGAGATCAATTTATTACTTTCCTCCGAGATAATGTAAATATCTTTGCATCGTCCCCTGCTGACATGCCAGGAATCCCAACCGAATTCATGGTTCACGTACTTACCAAAAAAAAAAAGAATTCATGGTTCACAAGTTGGTCCCCGATTTCGGTCACAAGCTTGTCAGACAAAAATGGAGGAACCACTCGATTGAGAAATTTATTGTCATCCGTGAAGAAGTAAAAAAATTGCTAAACGTTGGTTTCATCAGAGAAATCTAGTATCCTGATTGGCTCTCCAACATGGTACTTGTGAAGAAAAATAATGGAAAGTGGTGGACGTAGGTGAATTTCACCAACGTAAACAAGGTTTGCCCAAATGATAGCCATCCGTTGCCAAAAATAAATCTGTTGGTGGACTCCATGTCAGGACACGAGTTGTTGAGTTTCATGGATACATACTTTGGATACAATCAAATTTGGATGAGCATAGAAGACAAAGAACACACTTCCTTTATGATCGATCAGGGTATATATTGTTATAAGGTTATACCTTTCGGCCTAAAGACTACAGGAGCCACCTATTAGCGGCTTGTCAATAAAATGTTTAAAATTTAAATCGGTCAAAACATGGAGGTATATGTGGATGATATGCCCATCAAGAGTAAAACTATTGCGACCATATCCGTGATTTAAGTGAGGCCTTTGAGGTACTCCGGAAGTATCAAATGAAGTTAAATCCGATCAAGTGTACTTTCGGAGTATCTTTTAGAAAATTTTTAGGATTCATAGTTTTCTAGTGAGGGATTGAGGCCAATTCGGAGAAGATAAGTGCGACCATGGGTATGGCTCTACCTCAGACAATAAAGGATGTTCAAAGGCTAACTGGAAGACTTGCAACTCTATCCCGATTCTTGACAAAGTCGGCCAAAAAATATCTCTATTTCTTCAAGGCTTTAAGAGAGACAAACAGATCATTAAATACAGAAGATCTTCCCACGTCAACAGGATTTTCTCGCCATAAGAAATCAGCAGTAAATTTATAGAGAATCATTGGGTACAGAGACTCAAATCGGGGCTGATGCGAGGAAGGAGCAAGGAAAGAAATGCATACCATCAATAAACATACCGAAGGTTAAATACTCAAACCTCTAATATTGGGGGCTAGTGATGGGTATGATCAAAATTGGGCTGACCCAAATGGAGGAACCCAATAGAAAGGAGACCTAATAAAAGGGCCACTCTAGTCACAGCGTAAAGTGGGCCGATCTCACACCAAGGCCCATAAGCTTAACTTGCCATAGTAGGTTCAAGCCCATATTCCCACTTTCATGCTTTGAGGAGTACCAGTCATAACCGACAATCCAAACCATCTTTCCTTATCCAAGATGGTTCCAAGCAGAATAAAAAATGGACAATGGAAGGCTAGAATCGTTCCCAACATTAGGAAAAGAAAGGATCTTGAGTGTAGAAGGGGAGGATGGTCTCGTAATCAGACACAGTCAAATACAAAAATAAATAACATTTCTTTGATGCATATTTTTCTATTTCTCCAGGCATCTTTTTTTTCTTTTGAGAAAGATTTTTCTACTTGAGTGTCGGAGAGCCTATCGAAAAATAATCCCTGTCGGTTCTCTGATTCTCTCATTTTTATTTATGGTGTGCAGATTCTAGATTTTTAAAAACGTTGATCAGATCCACGTGATTCAAACTGATAAAATCAACCGGACAAGAAAAATCAAGGTGGCAATCTAAATCCGTCTAAAACTAAAATCCCGAAACGCATCAAACCTAAATAAAAAACCCATGACATTGAAAATGCTGAACGGTATACCAAATATTTCACCGTCGATGAACTAAGAATAAATGTCTAACAATGATTAAATTTAGCATCCTTTTTATTTGAATTTGTGCGAACACAATTACACATAATTATAATAATTAGTAATTTTTACGTAAAAAATCTTCCAACTAAAAAAAAAATTACAAAATATTATATCTAAAATTGTGTCTATTACATATGAAATTCAATGACAAGTAATAGGCAATTCTAATGTTCTATTAACATGAATAAATTGATTAGACATCTCATTACAAAGAATGTGTTAATAATTGCTAAAATGTACACTATTATTAATATAGAATAAAATTAAATAAATTTTTTTTGGTAAGTAAATATTTATTAATGATCTAAATTATTATGTAAGTAAAAATTTTAGACAAAAAATACAATGAGATAATATTATAAATCACAACCTAATAAAATTCAAAATAGGTTAAATATATATATTATAAAATTTTGAATGTCATTGTAAATTATCTTATTTCTTATTTGATAAAATTTTATCATCAAATAATCTTAAAATAAACGAATAATATTACGACTGTCTGAATTATTCTTTTTAAAAATATATTTGAACTCTTCATTCTAAATAAAATAAGTCGTAACTAAAAATATAAATATAGCTGTCTGATTTTTTACTTTTTTTTCTCTATAATTTAACCATCAGTTAATTTATAGCTCTTTTTTTTTTTAATTCATATGGCCATAAGCAATCGATTAACTTTTGAGTTGCATTCTAAATTGATTTGGAAAATTTGAATTTGAAGAACATATAATCAACAAATTTGGCTACATCCCTAAAAATTACACACCTTCAATGGATATAAACAAACTTAGCCTATTCATTCATTGTACCCAACCAATCCTTGATAGCCAATTGAAGAATAAATACACGAAGGAGGTGACGGTTAGAACCCTAAATAAGTAGTGCCCAATCCACGATTGAATGTTCGAGTTGAAATATTTTTCACGCTAACTTGACAGACAATCTTCAATAATTCTCTAACGCCTAAAGAATAGTAAATAAAGGATTTCTATGGCCGCTGAATTGTCGATTTGACAGAGAAGTCGAAGAGGAACAAAATACGTATCTGAGACTCAATGTAGCGTCAGACGAGGAGAGATCGCACGCGGCATAGCACTGCAGCGTCGCCCCTACCGATTGATTGAACCCTAAAAGCTACAATCGATGCGATTCGCCCTAGAATTGCATTAGGAGCGATGTTATGCTTGAACTGTCATCTCTCTCAGAGTACTACGCAAAGGCATTCTGCTCTCTCTTATCGCATTTAATTCGGGATCTGACATCGAAAACCCTCATCATTTTAAGTAACTGATTCTTCTTTTTTTCATTTTAGCGAATCACATCGCCTGCTTGGACACAACAATTCAGGAATCGCGACGAACCTTAATTATTTTCAATGATCAACTCAAATTTGTTATTTCCTCGGCTTACAAAAAGCAGTTCATAGGCCCAATCGTAAAACTATAAAATTTCGATCAGAATATTTATCTTGCTGCTATCATAATGGGTTAGATTAGCATGAAAATTGTAATGTCGAGAGCGGTCCGTCCGACGAAGAAACCGAGTTATGGAGAGCCAGTATATGTGAAAACTGTCCAACTGAGAGTCATCCATATGAAAATTATCATGTCACACCGTCTTGTTAGGATTCACCTAATGGATATGTTGGGTTTGATCACTCTATTATAGGTGCTCAATAAACTGGAGGCATCATCGAGAAGACCACATAGGACTTGTGTGGAGTGCTGCAGCGGATAGGCCCGAGGACTCTATGCAGCAAAGGGACGAGGACTTTGCAGAGTCGGACGACCAAGGAGAGCGGTCGACCAAATAGGTAAAAGGCAAATGCACGGATGGCTGATAGCGTGTGGACGGCCAAGAAGGCAAATGGTAGGTGCACAGACGACTGATAGTGCACAGAAAGCCAAGGAGGCAAAAGGCTCACTGATGAAGCGTACAAAATTTACCGGTTAGTTTACTAGTATGAAAATGCTCAAGGACATGGGCTGCATAGTAACGACCGAGGACATGGGATAATGTCTGAGGTCGTTGTTGTTCTCTGAAGATATCAAGGAATGCCAGAGAATTATGTGATGAGTAAGGGCACAGAAAACTGCTGATGGTCCGCGGACTTGTGGGCAACAAAGATCGAGGACATTGTGGCAGCTGGCGTAGCAGACAGTTGGCTTTGCAGGCTTTGCAAAGTAGGTAGTAGGTTACAGAGTTAGTGGGTAAAGGTGATGATATGTTGCAAAGTTAGTGGCAGGTTGTAAAGTTGGTGGCAAGCGATTGTCTACAAGCAACCTGCCTATTGGCAGATACTCTCCAGGCAAGCTTTTTATAAATATGCATGCTGAGCATGCGGTGTGTGAAAAACACAAGGGTGCAATGCACCAGAGGGTGTGAGCAATCACCGGGGTGAGCAATCACCATGGGCGAGCAATCGTAAGGGTTTGTGTAGCCAAACACTTATAAATTGAGTGAGAGGAAGAAGAGAGAAAAATAGATAGTGAGAAGAAACAGAGTTTTCTTGTTTACTCAGGAGAGATTTTTCTTAGTCGTTCTCAGGTATGTAGCAGATACTCCATCTTGAGGGTTCTTTGTAACTAATTTACATAGTGAAATATTTTTCAGAGTTGGTCCCGTGGTTTTTTCCATTGGTTTTTGAAGAATTTTCACGTTAAAAATATTATACATTTCTTTGTATTCCTTGTGTTTACACTAATGGTGGCTGACAACAACGGGGGGTTTCAGGTTTTCACTGCGTCAGATTATACGAATCCGGATTGTTTGAACCCCAATAAGTGGTATTAGAGATAGTAGAGATCGGTCCAAGCTCAAAAAGGGTTACTTGCAGAGAATGCTGACCGGAAAGGGCTACCTACGAAGATACTGACTTGCTACTAGAGTATAGTGAAGCGTTACAAAGAGAAGCCACAGAGTGAAGTACCACAGAAGTGTAGCCGCCGAGGTGTACAGCTGTCGAAGTGGGATTTGATGGTGTCGCTGTTAAAGAGTTTTTCATTTAGTGTGGATCTGGAAGAAATGGGAAAAGTACAGCGGCGCTAACAAGGCCGAGAGTGGAGCTGAGCAGGGCCAAGGGCGGAGCTAAGTAGGGCCAATGGTAGAGCTGAGTAGGGCTAAGTACGGAGTAAATAGGGCAAAGGGTGGAGCCAGCAGGACTAAGGGTAAAACCAGCATGGCCAATGGCGGAGCTGAGAATAAGGACCCTAGTTAAGGGGAAGCTGTCGAAAGGCAGGTAATGACGGTCACTGGGTAAAGGGCGAATGTTCCCCACAAAGTCGTGAGGAAAAAATTATTAAATTTGGTCACTCCCTTGTGGGTGCTCAACAAACTGGAGACGTCATCGAAAAGGCCACATATGATTTGTGTAAAGTGCTGTAGACTAGTTGCAGTAGAAAGGCCCGAGGAGCAAAGGGACGAAGACTTTGCGGAGTCGGACGGGCAGCAAAGCAGATGGCTAAGGATCGCGGACGGCCAAGGTGCACGAATGGCTAAGTAGGTAAAAGGCAGGTGAACGGATGGATGATAGTGCGCGGACAGCCATGAAGAAAAATGGCAGATGTACGGACTGTTGATAGTGTATGAAAGGCTAACGAGGCAAAAGGCTGACTGGTGAAGCGCACAAAATTTACCGGTTGGTTTACTAATATTGAAACATTCAAGAACATAGGCTGCACAGTAACGACCGAGGACATTGGATAATGTCCGATGTCTCGCAGGACCTGAATCGGGAGAACTAAATTAGAAAAGCAACCATTCCATGAGATCTATTAAATCCCTATTTAGAAATATGGTTGTGAATTTTAATAGCATTAACTCCTTAGTAGAAGAATGGATTACCTAATAAATAAGATATAAATCTCACATAAAGATAAAGGGCTCAAAAGAAATGGCAAACACCCATTTGGAAATCACTTCAAGACGTGCCCAAAAGCATTTATAAATAAGAAGCCCCATTATGGCATGAGGGGCATCTTGACGAGGAGATAAGAAGATGCCTCTTCAAGTTTTTAAGATATAAAAGTTCCAAACATGTCCTCCAAAATATATTTTTCTCAGAGAAAATATTCCTGTCTGTGCAAGTGCTCGTTCTCAAGGTGCCTACCTCTCATTTACTTTTACTCAAGTATTCTAATTTCACTAGAATTTTTAATGTAAAGTTCTGAAAATAAATTGATAACTTATTTCCTATGTTTACTCCCTTAATTTGATTTGTAGTGTATAAAATTTACATAAACAATCCTAAAATTCTTTTGTGGAATCACTCAATTCAAATTTAAATTGGTAATACGCCTTGTAAGTAAGGCTCATTGTTAGCTTGCCTAATTCAAACGTTTTTTTTTTATTTTAAAATGCTGTAACACCCAGTTTTTATTTAAAAAAAACTCGGAGAAGAAAGCAGATTTGATACCTGAGACATGCCAAATGCGCACTCGTGTACACTTTTGGTAGATTGGGTGCGCCTTTGGACCGCTTAAGCGGGATTCTGGTAGATTGGCAGGCGCCTGATGCGCATTTAAAGTAGCGCTCGAGTGTGATTTTGGTAAATTGCTCGTTTCTGAGGAGCGCTTGTGGTGGCTCTCATGTAAGTCGTGGTTAGGCACGGTGCGAGACGCGTGCTTGAGATGATTCTCGTGCGCTAGTTTGTTTGTATAAGAGTTTGCACACTGTTTTTGGGCATTTTGTGGAGGAAGGAAGAAAAAGAAGAGAGAAAGAGAAAAGAAGGAAGAGAGATTTTAAAGTATCTTTTGATCAGATTTATCAGATTAGAGGTTAAGATAAGTATCCTTAAATTCTATTTTTGGACTATTTTTATTTTCTTATAATTTTTCTTATATTTGATGATTTTGTTATATATGCATGCTATTTTACTCACACTCATTTTGATTATTCGTGCATACATGTATTTTTACTAAATGAATCAACATATAGTTTTGGTTTTGCAAATATTTGAGATATTTATTTATTTTGTAAGAAATTAGTAAATATTTTGAGATATTTTCTTTATTTATAAGAATATTTATAAAAAAAAGTTATAAAAACTTGCATATGGACATTGCATGTAATATTTTATGCATGTGTTTTGAATCAAACTATATTTTGTATTCGATTTGGCATTTATAGTTTTTTCGAGGGTAAAAAATTTTATATTTGTACTTTTAAAATGGAAGCTTTGTTCTTTTTCACTGGATAGAAAAAGTTTTAGACTTTGTTATTGAGACCTTACTCGATTTTATTTTTATAAGAACTATTGTAAGAAATCAAATGAGATTAATATATTTAGATATTTTAATATATTTAGATAGACTTGAGAATTATACCTATCATTTACGTGTAGTAAAAAAAGTGATATTTTTTTTAATTTATAGGAAATAATATGTAGACAATTTATTTATTAGTCTAAATATTTGTAATTTGGTTTAAGCTTATTGGGAATACATGTAACTCTTTCTCAAAGTCAATATTTTAGTCTTTGGTTCTCCGATTTGAATATATTTTGAGATTTTTTTTATATATTTTGCCAGTATTTAATTTGGATAATTGAGACTTTAATTTAAGATTCATATGTTTTGACCACCGTTTAGATTTGGATATCAAATTTGGTTAATTTTGTACATTTGAAACCTTTGACATCTACTTTTGGATTACTATATTTTGCATACGAGACCATCTTTGGCTATTTGTTGACTTGTTGGATTGGACGTTTGGATTTTGGCTTTTATGGATTTTGTACATGTTTTATCAATATGCATTTTTGCTCTAATTATGGACGTATTCGTTTCGATATATATACATATAATGATACTTATTAAGTATTCAACTCACGATTTTCAGTGAATATGATCTTCCCACTTAGAGGGCTACGGATATCTTGTAGGGAGCTTGAACACGGACGTTGGCAAAGATTTTGATTATATTTTGCGAGTATTAGTTTTGTAATTGAATTGTATTTATATTTGATATATTTTGGTATCGATTGAATGACGGATCGATTGACGTTGGTATATTTTAGTGTTACTGAGCCGGGGCTTAGATTATCTTATTATTTAGCTATTGCGGCGTTTGGTTTGTGTTGAAACGGTGGTTTGGTTGGTACCGTTGGTTTTCACCTT
>JAOVVI020015774.1:0-11081 GCA_028571085.2 Nepenthes alata
TATATTAAGAAGGATGGAGGACTAGTCAAATATTAAATTGATAGAAATATGTTATTCTCGGTTCGCTTTTGTTCTTTCATTGTGCTGTGATAATTCCTTTGTGTTGGTCTTGATTGCGTGTGTACAGTCATTGTCAGTACTAAACGACATTTATTTCATCGAAATTGCAAAGCCTTTTTTGTGTTATACTTGATTGCGTGAGTAGTTGAGTTATTGGCTTCCTACGGACAAGGTTAAGGAAAGCGTATGAAAATATTAAGGTATCTAATCGAATGAGAGGTTACGATACCTTAACGTGGTCTACACTTGTCCGATACTGATTTTCGTATTATGGTGATAATGAGGTACATTGTTTATTGTGGAGTGATATTTATAACCAGGTGACCATCATAGGAGATGATATCAGGTATATCATTTGGCGAGGGGTATCACGGATGGTATGGGTATGCTATGAATATAGCCTCTAGGAGGACTGTAGGGGTAGTGAGGATACCATGGATAACCTCGTTGCACTTACCTAGCCGTCGGGGACGTAAATACGCAGTCTTTGGTTCACAGTGGCAAAATAAGGTCCACGGAGATTCATTATGATATTTTGTCAATGTAATACCTCATGAGTTTGGGATTCGGTTGAATCCACAAGTTGTATTCGGTAAAATCCATGTGTCGAATTTTACTATATCCAGATTCAGTGAAATCCATGTTGCCTATTTTTATTTAATTTTCAAGTCGTTCACATTGATAATCGGATAAGGAGATCCCTTTATTTCTTGTGAGACAGGATTCTGAGGGATCTTTGCCACATCAGAATTTGGAGTGATCTGTCTTCCTTATGCATTTGAATCGTTGATATAATGAAATGCATTTTCTTGGATATATTTATTTGTTGGTTATTGTATTGTTATTCATATTTTCGGCATACAATATTGTATATCTGAGATATATCATTTTCCGTTTTCTTTTGGATTCACTATCACTTGTTGGGTATTTGACTTACTCTTACATTTTATAGACTCCAGATTTAGTTGATTACATAGTGCCGGTCGAGGGATCATACTTCTGCTATAGAACCTCAAGATAGAGAAGATATTGGGAGATAGAGGCTCGAGAAAAGAAACTCTAGAGTCAGTTTCATTAATCGAGGTTTTATTTGGATATATTGTTGGTACCACATTCCCAGGTTAATAATTTTGTATACATTCATTATCTCAAAGGAATTTATTATGAGAAATATAATTGTTATATTGAATTAATGAAGCATTCATGAAGATAATTCAAATTTTGAGTTTCCCTGTGGTTGGCCTAAACTGGGTTAAGTGATTCGGGTTCGGGTCGTCACAACTTGATTGTCACACCATAACTAGAAAGCCCATAACTTTTGCAACCAAGAGATCTAAGTACTTGTCAAGCCACATAACTTCATAGGTAAATGTCAATTTACGATATTCTGATTTCGCACTTCACTAGGCTACCATATAATACAAGGTTACTTCCAACAAAAATGAAACACTCATGGTAGAATTTCATTCATATAGCAACTAGCCTATCAGCATCATAAACACTCTCAACCTTATAACCATGATTACTGTAATGTATTGCTTGAGTGTACTCTTGAGATATCTCATAATGGGCATTATAGCCTTCCAATGAAGAACATGAGAAGCTGAAAAAATTATCTCAAAATACTAGCCAAGAAGACAATTTTTAGAGAGTCACGACAAATTAATTGAACTTACCAACTAGTCATCACTACTTTTCTAGATTCAATATGGATCTCATTATCATCTTGTGTTGACTTAATTTATGGATCCATGGGAGCATTATAAGACTTTGAATTCGCCATACCACTTTCTTGAAATAAATCTAGTGTACTTCCTTTATGAAAAGAACATGCCATGACAACACATAGCAACCTCAATGCGCAAAAAATAATTCAAATCTCTAAGATTTTTTGTCTGAAATCAACTTTGAAGAAATAGTTCAGATCCACAATGCCAATACTATTACTACCAGTAATCACAATATCATCCACATATATAGGGAGAAAAATATATCAAACACTAGAGTGACGATAGAATACAAAGTGATCGCTGTCACAACAAGAGAGCCCAAACTTATGAATGACTCCACTAAATCTATCAAGTCACACTCTCGGGGATTGCTTCAAACAATACAATGATTTCTTTAACTGGCAAATATATCAAGACTCCCCTTGAGCAACCCAACCAAAACGTTGCTCCAAATAAATCTCCTCTTGAGGATACTATAGAAAAAGACATTATTGACATCTAACTAACGTAAAGGTTAGTGATAAATAGTAGCCAATGAGATGAATAGTATAACAAAAGTTAACTTGGCAATAGTCTACCTCATAAGTCAGAGAATACCCTTTGGCCACTAAACAGGCTTTAAATTGAGTTAAAGAGCCATCTAAATTCACTTTTACTATATAAACCCATTTACAACTGATGGGTTTCTTCCATGGAGGTAAAAATACCAGATCCCATGTACTATTATGCTTAAGTGCATTCATCTTTCTCTCCATAGCTGTCTACCACCAGGATGAGAAATAGCCTCTTACACAAATCGAGGCACACTAGTTAAGTCCAAGGCAGTCACAAAATCCCTATGTGAAGATGAAACACTAGCATAAACTAGCATAGAAAATAATGGATCCTAAGAACAATTGTGATGACTCTTATGCTATACAATCAAAAGGTCCTAAGTCTCCTTGAACAAGAATAATAGGATCTATAATCAGAATACTAGGCTTCATAGTGGTCAAGTCTAGATCCACTCCCAAAGAGGAACCAAACACCAGATGAGGGCCACGAACATGTTTGAGTTACAGGAGAACAAGGAAGCACATGTAACTAAGCTACAGGAGATCCAACACTATGAATAATCTCATATACAAGAATATCATCCTTGAAATGGATACTTGATAATGGATTTGCAAAAGACACATCAGGATAAAAATGTATAGACACATGAAATGTGACAACAAAGGCACCGCAAAAAATCTCAACTCTAGAGAAATATTAATACCCATTTTGAGTACGAAAATATCTATGAAAAAAACACCATAAAGACTTGTAATCAAGCTTTGCCCACCTGAGGTCGAATATCACGAACATAGCACATACAAATGAAAATATTTGTGAGCAAGAAATGTAATGCCTTGCTAGGGGAAATAAATAAAGAATGTCCACCTAGCAAATAGCTGATGGCATCCGATTGATAAGATAAATTATCATTACTCCATCACTCAAAAAGGTTTTTGGAATACCCATTTGGAATAACAAAGCTCAACCAACCTCTATTAAGTGCGTATTCTTCCTCTCAATCACTTCGTTCTATTGGGGCGTATCGAGACTAGGTAAATCATGTAGAATCCCATGTTAAAATAGAAATGAAGAAAAATAAGTAAAAAATATTTAGGACCATTATCACTCTACAAAGTACATTAAAAAAATAGAGAATTGGGTCTTAATTTTAGTATAGAACAATTGAAAAATGGAGTATAACTCACAATGATTCTTCATCAACTATAGCTAAGTAACTCGTGAATTGTCATCAACAACAGTAACAAAGTAAAGAAATCCCACCTTAGATGAAACTGGACATAGTTCCTAAACATCTCAATGTACTAGATCAAATAGTAAAGGCGAATGGATTTTATGAGGGGAATATGACCTAAGATGGTGTTTGAAAAAATTGACATGACTTCACAAAACAAATTTGTAGTAAACGTTAAAGTTGGACAAAGCTTTTTTCGACTAAAAATAGATGAACGACCTGACCTACAATGAAGATCAAGGAGCATAGAAGTGCCACTAGAATAGACAATATAATTGAGTTCTAAATCAAATAAGTTGAGACTTCTTGAGTCACAATAACATCAGCCAATAACCTTACTCTTGGTGAAGTCCGAAAATTTACAATGAGTGGAGAGTAATATTACGGAACAATTATGTTGTTGAGTATACTTATTGATAGTAGATTGAACTTAAAATTTGACAAGTAAAGAACTAATAATGCAAAGTTCGTGTCTAAAAGACAGAACCAACACTCGACTTTTATAAGCAACCACCATCTAAAGTAAAGTTAGAAACAATGAAGTATAATCAATAATCAGTTAAGATACCTATAACCCAGTCCTATGACCAAAGGCACCGGAGTCAATGATCCAAGCTCCAGAGGACGCCGATAGACAAGCGGTGGATTGAACAAGAGTTGTAATGACATGATTAGGAGTTGTAGCAAGCCTTTAATGAAACTACGAGCATTTATTTCATTAATAGCCAATTCTAGCATAGTGAAAATAAATCGATCATCCATAAAAGAACTCTATGCAGATCAAATTTGATAAAACCTTTTTAAAAATATCTTCTATATTTATGAAAAATCGAGCATCACTACCCAAATAATAGTCCTGTCAACAGAAATCATGGCACAAATCTTAGTAGTAAATGGATGGTGGCGATTTCTTTAATAAAGAACAAGTGATCCAAAATCCACATACAGGTCTTGCCTTTATAAATCGACCATCGTGGAGGAGAAATCATATAGCAATATGTAAGAACAACCAATAAATCGATTGAAATAGAAGATTTAGGGTTTTTTGTGTGAAAAAGCCTAAAATTGATCAATGCATTTTAATGAAGAATAAGAAAGTTACTTTGGGATTTTTATTCAAAGAGAGGAGGCAGCTCAATATTCAAAAAAAAAATTATTAACGGCAGCGGGGGTTTAGAAATTAACCTTCTTTAATACCATTTAGAACTTATAAAATGAGAAACGATGAGAAAATCTCATATCAGGGCCAGATATACACATGTATATATAGGATTATTTATACCAATGCATATCCTAAATATATTCTAATATATTCTAACAAAGCCATCCTTAATGCTCCTCAATTTCCATGGCAGCCATAATTGACTTCAAATCTGCCATGAAACAATCATGGCAACACATTCTTCCATGATGAGCAAAGAAATAGGGGTGCAAGATCCATGCATCAGCCGCATGCTACACTTATGTCATTAATGGCTTCTCACATTTGTTAATAATTGAGATTTTAAAAAATCATTGTTAGAAATATTATTGTCCGTAATTAACATATCATCAACATGAATTACCAAATAAATGAACACACCATCAAGAAACTTTATGAAATACAAGTACCAATCGTACTTGCTCCTAGTGAAATCATTCTTACAGACGAACAAGTCAAATCGCTTGTATCATCGCCTTGGAGACTGCTTCAAGCCATGCATTCTGTTCTCACCCTTTCTCCTTAAACCCCTTGGGTTGAGCCATGTACATCTCCTCATCTAGTTCTCAATGAAAGAATGCAATTTGGACATCTAACTGCTCAATTCAAAATCAACAATGCCAACAAAATACTAACAGAATTATGCCTTGCAAGAGGAGAATATTTTTTAAAAAAAATTGATTCCCTCCCTTTTGGTAAAGCCCTTAGAAACAAGCCATACTCCGTAAGTGTCATGGATTTTCTTTTGTACACCCCCTTACTACTAACAATCCGTTTACCTTCTAGTAATTTGATAGGATCCCATGTTTTGTTCTTGTAGAGGGATTGCATCTCATCTTTCATCACTTGCATTCACGTGTCATCCTTGGGATCGTCCACGGCTTCTCTATAAGTGATCAATTCACTATATTCGACCAACATGATATAAGCCACCATGTCTGGAAATTTTTTCATTTATTGTCGCATTTGTTGAGACCTCTAATTTTTGTATGTTTGCAAGTCTTCTTCATTGGATTCAACGGAAAATTTGGAGCATGATTTTCATGTTAAATTGGTCCACCGGCTTCTTCTTCCCCCCTTTTGAATTCCATTTAATGTTTTTTTTTTCCAACCAATAGTTTTTGGCATCGATTTTTGTTATCAAACTTGACATCTTTGGATATTATGAAATGAGATTCATTGGTCCCGAGTACCACAACCTTCAAGCTTTCACACCACGCGGATATCCGAGAAAACATTTCTCTACTCTCTCTTCAAGCTTGTTAGTGTTGGGATAAAGGTATACATGACACTTAAGGATGTGCAAATCAAAGTAGTCTAATGGTTTACCTGGCCAAACCTCGTTTGATGTCCAAGAGGCTTATTGCTATAGAAGGCAATATGTTGACGAGATAGCTGATGGTATTGATTGCCATGTCCTAAAAGTCTTTCTTATTCCAACAATACTCATCGTACTCTGAGCACATTCAAGTTCTATTCATTCCCTCGGCAACACTATTCTACTGAGGAGTCCAAAGGGCCATCCAATGCCGTGTAATGTCCGCCTCACAAATTCAACTTGGTTGAGGTCTACTCAACTCCTTTAGTAGTGCGGAATTTCTTACCTTCGTGCTTGTTTGTTTCTCTGCCAATCCCTTTCACCGATTAAATGTTTCATATACATCAAATATTTATTTAATGTTGTAGATACACACTTCCCTTGCAAAATCATTGATAAATGAAATAAAATAGTTGGATCCTCCCTTTTACAAGACTTGTGAAGAACCCTACACATCCAAATGGATGGAGTCTAGAATGTATTTTATTATATGAGTAGAAGTACCAAAAATTATCCAGTGATGCTTGTCAAACACACAATGCCACAAAAATCTAATATACAAGATTGTATACTTTTAAGAAGGTTCCACCTATGAAGCTTTTCAAGTCCACACTCATATGTCTCAGTTACATATTCCATAACTGTGTTATTCATTTTTGTCCGAAGTAACATCGGAAGTTCCACTTGTAAATGTAAAAGAGGTAATGTTTTTTGTTTATTATATCATTCAAGTGTATACAATTCTATTATACAAAAGGGAATAATCAAGAAGTACAAAAGATTTAGGAGAATATTCCCTAACCAGAATATTTCCTCAAGTTGTCCACAATCAGATATGAATCAAGTCATATCACAACATATCCTCTTAAACTTGTAGATGTCCAAAATATTTCCTTAAGCTATCCAAATATACAATTGAGTAATCCATGGAATTCATCAACACTCTTCCTTAAAGTGGTAAATGGATGTCTTTCATTCCCAGCTTTGTCATGAGCACCTAGACTTTTGAAGTGTGCAGACCATTCGCAAGTACATTTACTAATTATTTGCTTGATGAAACATATGGAGTATTAATGAAACCAATGTCGAGATTTTCCTTGATAAAATGACTATCAAGCTCGATATGTTTAGTTCGATTGTGTGTTGTTGGCCAATTTGTTATCACAACAAAGCCTCATTGGTACCTCAATCCTTATTCTCCTGTCAACAAGGATGATTTTTATCCATAGTAGTTCATATATTTCTTGTGCCATAGCTCTAAATTTGGCTTCTGCATTTGATGTAGCTACCACATGCTGCATTTTTCTCATCCAAGTAACTAGGTTTCCTCTAAGGAATTTATAGTAGCAGGACATAGATCTCCCATCTAATGAGAAACTTTCATAGTCCACATCAATATACACTAGTTGGAGTAGAAACATGACAAACCATTAGAATGCATTCTCGTATGAAGTAGATACTCATGTTGCCTGCTTTCATTCCTTTCCTCTTGAAGGGAAATTTAATAAGAGTTCAAATCCTTCTAACTAGTTAGTGTATTAAGGTGGCATGTTTTACTTCGAGTCAGCAATGGACGAAGTGTTAAAGTAGGGAGAGCTAGCGTTCCGTACTCAACCGACCAAGCAAAACTCTAGCTAAGCTAATAGCTCTAAGTGTGGGGATATCTAAAAATGATGTTCCTAATTTTGGTCTTCTCTTCGGGGTAGCTAGATTAGTTGCAATAATTCTTAATTCTAGTTCGTCACCATTTTTAAATGGATTCTTTTCCCCAGTATTGACTTCAAATTCTGAAAAATCTCTGGACGGCTTGTATTTTTCTTACATTTGGCTTATGCTTAAATTGGCTAACTATACTCAACATGTACCAAATATCCAATCGAGTATGTGAGAGATTAACCTCCCTACAAGTCATTGATATCTTCCTTGGTTACCTTAGGACCTTTGGCCTCTTCTCCCTATTTGTGGTTTGGGTCAATTGGGGCACTCGAAGCCTTGCTACCTAGGTTTCTAATATCTCTCAAAAGATCTAGCATATACTTACTTTGTGACAAAAAGATTCATCCTTTTGAGTAGGCCACTTTGATTCCCAATGAGTATTTTTGTCTTCTAAGTTCCTTGATTTCAAACTCCTTTGCTAAGTTTTATCGAATGACTTTCAATTCACTAGAATCATTCCCTTCCACAATAAAATCAACCTATGATTACTTTTCCAGTTGAATGCTTAATAAACGTGTGATTTCTATGTCTTTGTTTGTACCCCATGCTATGCATAGCATGTATAGCTTTCCAAACTAAGCTCAAGGTGACTATTTCAAGCCATACAATGCCTTCACTGAATGAGCCACAAAAATATACCTTCCAAACTAACCAATATACCTTGTTATCACTGAATGAGCCACAAAAATAGGGTAATGGTTGTAATGTCTAGCATATTTGAATTATTGCCGGTAAAGAAATTGATATAATTTATCTCAATAGCTTACAATAATTTAAAATAATATATTATGGGTGCTTTATGTGTTATTTAATATTATGTAGACTTAAGTTAAGTATTTTCATTGTAAAATAACCATTGTTTGACTCTTAGAAAGGGAATTAAACATGATCAATTGACAGGGTAAATGGAAACCTTAAGAACATGGGGGGTAGTTAGGTGAGAGCATTATGGTCTCATTTGAAGTTAAATTAAGAATTGAAGGGTAATTTCACAATTAGCTAATTATTGAGTATATTTTGTGAATGAAAAATATTTGGAAAAAAATCCTAAATTCCTTAATTCTTAGAATTACAAGGTGATTTATTAAGGGAGTGGGAAATCATAATCTTGATGAAGTTGGCTGGGATTGTGTGGTAACATTGGATGTTTTCTAGTTTCTTTCACGTAATGAGATAGATTAATATAATTTACAATGGTGCTAAATAGGAGAATTAAGTGGGTGAAGTTACATTTTGAAGAGGTGGCAAAGTAACGTGAAGGGTTGGATGTATGTGGCCACAATATTTGGTCTTATCCAATTAAGAGGGATCATTAATACCTTGGGGAGCTTAAGGTTTAATTACCACTCATTTTACATGGGAGAAACTGGGAGAGAGGAGAAGAAAGTCATCAGAGACCAAAAGCAAGGAAGAAGAAGAAGAGAAGAGAGGTGCCAACTTATCCAAATAAGTAGATGAACAACTATTTTAGAGACCTCAGTCCATCCATGGTTTACAAGAGTTATGTGAAGTCATTCTTTCTTCATATGATATAATATGGATAATTATTTAAGAGTTTTGACAATGATAAAATAAGACATTGTGAAGAAATAGTATGCATGATTAATGGAAATTATGGTGCAAAATATGTAGATCTTGCATTCTTGTGATGAGATCTTGAATCTAGTGTAAAATGGAGATTTGTCAAGCAAGTATATCACTTCATGAGTAAATATATGTGTTTTCTCATCTTTTATCGTGCTTTGGAATTGTTTCAAGTTTTTTGATGAAAACATAGAAATAACGGTTATTGTGATAAATCACTCATTACCATAAAATTTAATTAAGGATTCTTGGTTTCTAGATTTTTACCTTACAAATATGTAAAATGTCATGTTTAGAAAAGAAAATATAATGAGGGACGAATTACCAAAATGCCCTTAGCCAAGTATTGAGATATGGGGTAAAATGGTCACTTTGGCACAACATCTCGAAAATGTAGAGAATACTTTATAGATTTGTTTTATCATGATTAATGGTATAAATGTATGTAAACAAGTAAATAAAGTACCCCTAGCCATGGGTCAAGTTGAGGGGCAAAATGGAAATTTTGTGTAATTAACAAGTTATGTATAATTCATACTATATATTTAACTGTTCGTATTTCTAGGTTTATATTTGCATTACTACCCTTAGATCTATGGAATGAAGAGGGAATGACGTAGTCATTGGAATGACTGAATGGTCATAAAGAGCTTCTAAGGGAATTAAGGGGTATTAATGCACAATAAATGATAGAAATTAGGTGGTGTTTAATGGTAATTACAAGATGTTGCAATTTGAATTTCTCAAAGTCAAAATATTCTGGAATTATGCTGGCCATGTGATTAGTTAGGGCATTCATGGAATTAGTGATGTAATTTGGTGCATTAAATGAAAGGAGACACTAATTAAAAAGTGTGAATTAATGTTAAGAGGAGAAATTGTAGTATAACCTAGAAAATCTAGGGTTGGCCATGACTTATGGTGGTCTGGCTGAGAGTGGGAAGGGTGGTAATTCAGTGTTTAGAACATTAAGTACTACATTTAATATGTGATTTTAAGAAAAGAAATAAGGTCTAAGTGAAGTAGTCGAAGGACAATATCGTAATTTTGTCACAAAAGGTTGAAATGGTTGAGTAGATTGGGACTTAATTCCTCATTATACTTGTCTTTTCATAATCATTTACTTTTTGACCACTTGATTTGATTATCGTTAGTATTCATCATATTGATAAGTAGAAGAAATTATATAAACACACTACGGTTTTTAGGAATATGAAACCCAAAAAACCTTAGTATAATCTATAATTTTCTAATACCGAATCCATTGTCCCATGGTTAAGGCCTATTAATATTATGAAGGGATTCTTATAACCATGTGACTATCATAAATAATATTGGGGATGTCGACAAGGGACATAGGGCTAGAACATGTATGATGCCACAAGTGCTAGATTCTATGGGCAACTAGATTATGGGAAGAAAGGGCCTAAGAGTAACCCCATGTTTGGTTGCTGAAATAAGGTGGGAATAGAATTTCTATTCCCAGGGAATAGATATTCCTCCATTTGGTTACAAATTTAACTGGGAATAAACATTCCCGGAGAATATCTATTCCCACAAATATGGGAATAGCTATTCCCACTATTATTATTATTATTATTATTATTATTACATTTTATAATTATTATTATTATTATATTTTGTAATTATTATTATTATTATTATTATTACATTTTGTAATTA
>JAOVVI020015775.1:0-11081 GCA_028571085.2 Nepenthes alata
CTAGATCGCTATTTTAATGCTGAATCATTCGATCCATAATGTCGCTCATGCGACCCAGCAATTCCCATATAATCGTCTTCGCGACTAGAGACTGATCTCCTTCCCTTGGTAACTTCCCGAGTTCTGCTTCTAGCAGGCCTATTATCCGCCATAACAATTACCTAACAATAAAAGATTAAATTAACGATCTTCCCAAAATTACCCAGAATGACTCAAAGGAACCCAAAACGACTCCCCTTTTTAACATTTCTCTAATACCATCGTTGTCACGTCTCAGGCACACAATACGTAGGTCAAATAAAATTCACAATAAAAATAAAATCCAAATATCATCAACAACCACAGTACCCAATCTAGGAGTGACGATCCAAATATAAACGGACCCAAATACTAAACAACCCGCACAGGACCTCAATAGATATAAATCCAAACAATATAAAATATAACCTACTAATCATAAATCAAAAAGGGGATATCCAGCAAAGCAACAACTCATCTACATAATACAAATATTTCATAATTCTCATTACAGAGACTACGACTTACAACCATCCAAACACAATAACCAAAATTATACCCATGAGATTAGAAGCCTAACAGGCATAAATATCCAACTCATCAATAGAATAATGTCACATCTAATCGAGTCCAAACTCTTGCAAATCGTATTCAAGCTACTAGTCTGAATGGATAAAATATAAAAACGTGAGCTTAAAATTCAGTATTATCATATAAAACAGTACATATAAATCAGACGGAATGAAATGTAACATATAAAACAAATCATAAGGTCCGTCAAAATCTCTGAAAATCAAGATGTCTTGTACTAAATTATCGCCCGTATTAAACAGTCCCTCCAAGACATAATCATAACAAATAACGATCCGGTTAAATCTCATAGATGTTATCATATCATATCATACGATCTGAGATCACATCACATAATCGCGACCATCACCACATCCACGTGGGACACATACCATTGTCCGGAACCAAATCACAATATCATATGTTGAAATCAAAGGAATACCAGCACTAAATCACATAGTCAAAACGTGTTCGAGGTTTTTAGATATATCAATACATACGAAACATTCCTATCGCCCAATTCGCAAGTCAATCCACACATCTCAAATCATAGTCCACTCAGATATATGTAGAAATATAAAATATACATGAAATCGGAGAACCAAAGATTATTAGACCAACTTGAGGAAGGGTTACCCTTGTTTGGTAATCAATGCTATATCAACTGCGATTTAAGCCAACAGCTCAAGGCCATTCATGTATTTTTTCTCCCATAGATTAGGAACTTGTTTACTATATTTTACCACTTGCGGCTTTGAGTGCAATATCAAGTTTAGTTATATATATTAGGATATTCGAATATATTAATTTTCGTTAATTCCTTACGATGGTTTTTATTTAAATACACAATAGAGCAAGTCAACTACAACACACCTCAACCTTTCTACCAGCGGAAATGGACCACATATCACATGCGTCCTCGTCGGGAGCGGCACCACAAAAGTTTTTGCCTCAAATCACAAAATGACCCACTAGGGTCTCGGATTGCCATGGTCTCGCAGTAACCTCATCTCCAGTAGCATGCGTGTGAATTGACGCAAGGGCTGGTTCATGGTTCTACAATTTGCGAATACACAAATATAACATTTATTTTACAGGTTTTGCCCAAATTACAAAGCCCTCCAAAATTACAAATGCCCATGAAAAATCGTCATACAATCGGTGAAACATGCATGCATGTAAGCGATAAATAGAAGGTACACGAAAATCACATGCATGTAAATAAAATATACACAAATATTAGTGGACACAAAAATAGACTAAGGATTTGGCTTATCGATACTTACCTCAACCTTATATTTAACAAATCTATTTAGAGGAAGCTCTCCGATCACTACTTTCTCTCTCCTCTTCATTCTTTTCCTCTCTCCTCTCTAGGCTACGCGTGAAAAATGACTAAAACCCTAATCCGCGTGCCTTATATACCCAGACTCGTCCTCAAGCATCACTTGAGCGTGGCGGATTTGGAATCAGTGCTCCTCGGGCACCCACATATTGGAATTCGTGCCTCACCCTTGCTTGAAGCGCACCTCGAGCATAGAATACTGACTCCGAACCCTTCTAAATTTTCACAAAATACCATTAAGTTAACGCATCCAATAAATCCCAAAATTATTAAATGCATTCAAAATACATCGAATGGGAAATCCGGGTATTATATTCACACTACTATACACCCCATTTCAGCCACTATCTAGGCCATCTCTACCAATGGCAAGCCATTTGTATGCACCCATTTACCTCTTAGAACACCCAAGATACTACATTAGGTAATTGCTTGTGATTTCTCTTCTTTACATCAGTAAGGTATGGAAAAATTACTCACTTTTCCTGGTTTAGTGGACTCTACTACATAAATCATATGATTGGTAGCACGAAGTCCTTACATGAGGTTTGTAAGTGTAATGTTGAGCTGTATATTCAAATTACTAATAATAGTTTTCTTCCAATCATTGTTATTGCAAATCTAGACTTTTTTTGCAAAACATTGTATTTATATCACTAGAATCATCTACTATTTTGATTTCTCTTAAACAGTTAGTTGATAACAATTTTGAAATTCACTTTAAGCACAATTGTTGTCTCATATAGGATTAAACGTTGGAGAAGGTGATTGTATAGGGCCTAAATTGGAATATCTATTTTCTTTCATGTTTTCTCAATATTGTTTCTTTAGCCATTACTTCTACCACCGATGATAGTATTGTTCAATATAAGAAATTAGACCATTTATATTTTGTCATTTTGATTTATCTTATGAAACATAATTACTTAAGTAGTGAAGTTTCATTTTAATTTGCTTAATATGTCATATATTTGTGCTTATTGTAAATTTAGTAAAAGCAAAGCTTTACCCTATTTTTACATGGTAGTCATGAATGCACAAATTGTAAGATTATTAATGTTGTTATATGTTGCATGAGTTTGGTTATTTTGTATGGTCAGTACAAGTATTTTGTTACATTTATATATGACTAAAGTAATTTTGCTTGGGTATATTTTCTCCGTTTGAAAGCTGATGTGTTTTCTATTTTTTTTTAAACTTTTGTTGCTTTTGTTGAGGCATGATTTTTCACATGAATTAAGATATTATGCTCAAACTCTTGAGGGGAATATATATTGAATAATTTTGAAATTCATACACAAAGGATGTTATTTCGCAATGCTCTTGTCATTGCATTCCACAATAGAATGGGTAGCAAGATGTCAGAATTGTCATCTTTTACACTTTAAATCTTATTGATTGAATCTTCTATACCTACTAAATTTTAAGTAAAAACCTTATCTATAGTGGTTGATTTGATTAAATGCTTGTCATCAAAAATTTTATATTATGACTCTATGTATTCTCATTTGTTCGGAGTTCCTCAAGATTTTTGCTCTCTTTATATAGTTGGTTATGCGCATTTTGCTCACTTGCCTTCAATTGAATGTCACATGAATGTCGCTTTAGCTGCTAGGTGTGCAATTTTTGGGTCTAGTACTACTCTAAAGGATTTGGGTGTTATGATATGATTGCCAACAAGTTCCATATTTTTTGTCATGTGGTCTTTTAAAACTAATGTTTCTTCTAATCCAATATCATCCATTTCACTTGAGTAAGTCTTTCTAGTTTTGATGACATGTCTTGTATTATAAAATGATTTAAGCCAGTGGTTGTTTATTGAAGATATTGCCCACTACCTCTTCTTAGCACTGAGCTGCTGCCTAATTCCATTGTATATAAACCTAGATAGTCAACTTGGATTACTGATCACCCGATTGGTATAGTTTCTCTCATGTAACTCTACAAACAACTCTAGATACTACTTCTGTACTGTGTTTTATTCTCTGACATCTACTTAAGCAAATTTCCAAAAAGCTATGCAAGAAAATGTTTAGGCTCTCTAGGACAATTATGCTTGGAGTATAGGGCCTTGTCCTTATATGGTAATGCATATTGGATCCAAATGGGTTATACTATAAAAATACTATCCAATGGTATCATAGACTTGTATAAGTAATGTTTGTTGGCTTTTGGGAATCAACATAAGTATGGACTTGACTACGATGAGACTTTCATACTTAAAGCCAAAATGACTACCGTACGAACTATTATTTCTATTATTACCTCGAAAAGTTAGTCTTTGATATATGGATGTGAAAAATATATTTCTATATGGAGTTTTCAAGGAAGAAATCTTTGTCTCCTCCTTTATGTTCATTCGCTTCACCTTGGAATTGTCGGTTGAAGTAGTCTCTGTGCGAGTAAAACAAGCACCATGTGCATGGTTTGAGAAATTTTGTACCGCTCTTCTTGATTTTAAATTTAATTAAAGCTGATTGATTTCTCTCTTTTTGAGAAAAATGATTAGTTTAATTATTATACTTCTTATATATGTTAATTGTATTATCATAAGTGGGTCTGATCCTCAGTTGATTGAGTAGCTATATTAGCACCTCAAGACTTCTTTTCATATAAAAGATTTTAGTCTATTATAATATTTTCTTAGTTTTGAGATATATCCAACTCTCATGGATAGATTTTTACATCAGCTCAAGTGAACAAAGGAGATTATTACAATATAAGGGAGAATCAGTATCTATTCTGTCTATGTATAAACAATTAGTCTACAGTTTGAATTACATGATGATTAGCAAGCCAAATAAATATTTTGCAATTTAGTAGGTCAATAAGTTTAAGTAGGTACCCCAACACTTACACCTAACTATTGTGAAACCTATTGTTCCCTATCTAAATAATACTTCTGGTCAATGGTTATTTTTATTCCTTTAGGGTCTATTCTATAGTGATAGGCTATAGTGAAACTAATTGGGCTAGATGCGATATTCATCGTTTGATTATTTGATAATGTATATTTCTTAGTAATATAATTTTTTCTTCAAAGAGTAAGAAGTAAGACCGTGCATCGAAAAACCTCTACTGAGTCTAAGGACTATGCTATGCCCACACCTTGTTCTAAGATTGTGTGGCTTAGGGGTCTATTTGGAGAACTTGGCAATTTTTAGTTTCAGCCTCCTTCCCTTTGTGCTAATAGCAAAAATGCTATTCAGATTGTCTCCACTTTGGTCTTTTAGGATCGCACAAAGCATATTAAGTTATATTGTCACTATATTTATGAAGCATTTGATTATCATATGATTACTCTCTCACATGTTTCCACCAACCTTTAGATGATAGATATGTTTACCAAGGTTCTATCATGACAACATCGGTTAATGATGAAAAATTAATGCTTCTTGATCAATTAATATCAATTTGACAAGGAATGTCACCTGTTATTAAATTATACATGATATCACATAATATATAGTTTTTCAGTTTAACAAATCTTGACTATTTCTAATTAAGGATGATTTTATTTAGGGATATAATTGTAATATTTGATCGATTATAATTAGAAAGTAATCAGGGAATGCTATTTAATAGAAGAGCTCTCTCAATAGAGAGGCTCTTTCACCAAAACACATTTTGTAATGAATTTAATTTTAGTAGCCTATAATAGTCATTTTCTTATATCAGTGAGATATTAGAACCACTTGGGGATTCTATAGAAGTCAAATTGTGGTTATGATTGCTATTTTTGATGGGCTTAAATCGAACTTGGTTTTCATTCAAAGGAAGATTTTTGATGTTCGCATGGAAGCAATAATCGTATTAAGTTTTTGGATCTCCCCATTGTAGGTAATTAGGATAAGCCTACGAGGTTTGTTGCGCCCTCGGATCTTGCATACTCATACGGACGAGGATCTGACTGAGTTAGCAGACTCTTTTTGAGTACTCAGGCAAGACCTATGCAACACAAAGGATGAATGAAGCAAGAAAGAGAGTACGATGACTAAGACACAAAGAGTTTTTATGTGGAAAGCCTTCTCTTAAATGAGAAGGAAAAATCACGGGACTTTGGTCCGAGAACTTGTTTTACTATAACGTGTTTGGCTACAAGGAAATTACAGAATGCGCTCGAGTCTTTCTCTTTCTCTCTGTAATGGCTAAGTGAATATAAATGCTGGATCCTTTGTTTGGTAAGCAGTTAATGTATTTATAGTGGTGATCTTTCCCTTGATAGGAGTCCACATGACGCTGGCATGTGCAGGAGATCCTGCCACCAACTCTGCAAATCTATTTTGCCGTATTAGGAACGTTGCGTGCACATGGGCCTGGTGTGATGTCACTTTTACAGAGTCGCGTGCTCTGTTGACCATCATTCCTCCTGCATCCCCTGCCTGCTGCCCTTGCCAGCATGTCAGCCTTGGACCTTGGATAGATATTTGGATTATTGTGGGTTGTTAACCTCGAAGTGTCCGCGGACTTGGTTCACAACCAATTCAGATTCTCTGTAAACAACCAAATCTTTGGCAGAGTATTCATTGGCTAACCGGAGTCCTGCTTGCAATGCTTCGTACTCTGTGGGGTTGTTTGTGGCCGAGAACCCAAGGGTCATTGAATACTTTATCTCTGACACCTCGGGCGTTCGCAACACAACGCCAGCTCTACAACCATCATTCATTGCGGAGCCGTCCACGTGCAGTGTCCATATTGTTACTTCGTTTGACTTCTTTGCATCATGATGGTTTGGATCACCAACGGCCAAGGTCGTTTTGATAGTAAAGTCTGCGAGGGCCTGATCTTGCAAGGCTTGCCTCATACGAAATTCAATGTCAAACTCTCCTAGCTCAATGGCTCACTTGACTGTCATCCTGACATCTCGAGTTTCTGTAGGATTGCTCTCAATGGCTAATCAGTTAGGTCCACTACTTTATGCGCTTGGAAGTACGATCTGAACTTCCGAGCGCAATACACAAATGAAAGAGCAATTTTCTTTGCATGGGGGTACCTGGTTTTTGCATCCGCCAGGGTTTTGCTCACGTAATATACGGGCTACTATCTATCATGTTGTTGTCGTACCAACACCGAGTTTAGGGCCGTGTCAAACACAGCAAGGTACAAGTATATCTCCTCGCCTGGTTAGGGAGAAGCTAAGAGAGGAGGGTTTGACAGATAGTCCTTAAGTCCTCGGAACGCCTCATCGCAGTCATTATTTCGTTGAAAGATGTTGGTCTTCGTTCCTCGCAAGGCCTTAAAGAACGGCAAGTGCTTCTCGGCCGATTTGGCCAAAAAGCGAGAGAGAGCAGCTATCCGTCCAGTGAGTTTTTGGACTTCCTTTATTGACCGAGGAGACTTCATATCAAGGATGGCCTTGATCTTTTCTGGGTTAGTCTCAATCCCTCGGTGTGAAACAATATAGCCCAGGAACTTCCCAGATGCCACTTCAAATGTATACTTGCTTAGGTTGAGTTTCATCTGGTGAGCTTTGAGCACACTGAAGGTCTCGGCCAGATCCTGGACGTAGTGACCAATTATCTTGCTTTTGACGAGCATGTTGTCCACATATACCTCCACATTCTGTCCGATTTGGTCATCGAACATTTTATTTACGAGCCGCTATAAGTTGTACCCGCATTCTTGAGGCCGAAGGGTATGGCTTTGTAACAGTATGTCCTTTGGTTCGTCATGAATGACGTGCACTCTTCGTCTTCAGAGCTCATTTTTATTTGGTTGTAGCCCGAGTATGCATCCATGAAACTTAAAAGCTCATGGCTGGACGTTGAGTCTACAAGTTGATCAATTCTGGGTAGAGGGAAGCTGTCATTGGGGCATGTTTTATTGAGGTCCGTGAAGTCCACGCATATTCTCCATTTTTCGTTATTCTTTTTCATCATGACCACGTTTGACAGCCAGTCTGGGCACTGTACCTCCCGGATGAATCCAGTGTCCAGGAGCTTTTTCACCTCCTCACGTATGGCCACCAATTTTTCTACTGAATAATATTTGCGCTTTTTCCTGACAGGCCTGTGACGAAGATCCAGGCCCAACTTATGAATCATTATTTCTGTGGAGATCCCTTGCATGTCACTTGGCAGTCAGGCAAAATGGCTGAGTTCTTCCGTAGGAAATTAATAAGCTGGTCTCGGACTGATTGGCGCAGAAAGCTTCCTATTTTGACATACTTCTTTGGATCTCTTGGATCCAATGGGACTTGGATAGTTGGCTCTCTGGACTGTGCTTGTTGCCATGTTGCTTTGTCTCATAGGTCTAGGTCTTCAAGAGGCTGGGGAAGAGGGGTCTGCGTGACTTGGAACATGTAGCATGTCCGTCCAGCAGCTTGGTTTCCGAGGACTTCCCTAATCCCAAATGGAGTCAAAAATTTCATTTTCAGATGCGAGATGGAAGTGACGGCATCGAAGGCGGTCAAGCAAGGACGCCCGAGGATTGCATTGTAAACTGATGGGAGGTTCACAACCAAGAAGGTGAGGACCTTAAACGCAGTCCTCGGGTATGTCCCTAGTGAGACTTCCAACTGGATGACACCCAAAACTGGTACTGGCTCATTATCCAGTCCATAGAGGGGTCCTTCGGTTGCTCTCATTTGACTTCTCTCAAGTCATAATTTAAAATACGCATTAAGATAAAGCAAATTTCTCGAGCTTCCATTATCAATAGACTCATTTCATTCGGTAGTCATTTGCTCCATCTGAAACGAGTGTCGTTACAATCAGGGGATCAGAGTGAGGGGAAGTTATATGGGTTATGTCCTCATTGCTAAAACTAATAACTTCATCCCTATTTCTATCCCTTGGTCTTTTAGCCGCGATGATCCCCCGAGCGTCTTCACGGATCAGGCGAATTGATATCATGTTTACAACCCCCGCGGCCACTTGGTTTCTAGGCTGGTCAGCCTCAACCTTACCCGTTGTTTCGGAGCTTTGTCCAGGTTTTTACAGGAAGCGGTTGAGATGACCCATCCTTATTAGCCCTTTGATCTCCTTTTGCAATGTCCGGTAGTCCTCCGTGCCGTGTCCTCCGCAACGATTGTAATGACAGTATTTTGACTGGTCACCACATTCAGGATTCTTCGGTGGTTTGGACCATTTTAGGAATTTCTAGTTCTGAATCTGTATCAGAACGTTGGTACGGGTGTCGTTCAGGAGTGAGATTTATTGGGCTGGGCTCCCTCCGAATGATTTGTTCGGACTTATGCGAATTTATTATTTTCTGGGGAATTTGACTGTCCGTCCCCTTTCTCTTTTCTTCCACCTCCATCGGGCAGAAGTTTTCATCTTCTCTAGCCCCTTCGTGTCGTTGGCTTCTTAGGCCGTGATATACGCTCGCACCACGGTCTCGGCCTCTATGAACGTCTGGGGACCCTTGTGAATGAGGTGTTTGAAGAAAGCTCCTCCTTCTAGGGCGGATAAGAACGCATTTAGCTTCACCCGATCGGCCAACTTTGGGATATACCTGGTCTCCGCTATAAATCGAGCCAGGAATCCCCTCAAGCTCTCCCTGGCACCCTGCTTTACTCAAGTGAGGTGCTAGGGCTGCTTATCCATCCTTCGGTTTGAGGCGAACTGCGAGAAGAAACTTGCTACCAGCTCGCTGAATGAGTGAATGGAATCAGCTGACAGTCTGTAGAACCACACTCTCGCATTGCTTTTAAGTGTCAAAGGGAAGCACTGATACATGGTCATCTCATCTAAGCCTTGGAAACTCAGGTGCTCGCGAAAGTGATTAAGATGGTCCATGGGGTCAACACTCCCATCATAGATATCGAGGTTTGGCATCTTGAACTTCGGGTGGAGTGGCCTCATCCTAATCTTCGCCATGAACGAAGATTGGAGTAAGCCAACTCCTCCGTTGTTTCTGCCAAAGACTTGATTCTCCACCTTCTCCTGTCTCTCCTCCACATGGATTGGGGCCACCGCATTTTTCTGGTTGAGGTAATTCCTCAACTTGTATGGCTCTTGTACTGCTTGCGGTTCTGGAGCCCCCTAACCACGGGAGGTGCATCATCACGGGGAGCCTCCTCTTGAACGGCACGCTCCTTGTTATTGCGAATGAAGCGAGGATTGCGCCTCTCTGAGCTCTCCTCCTGAACCCGATGACCTAAGTGACCTTCAAGTTGATGAGGGACTTTGCTACTTGAGGCAATTTGGGTCCTCGAGGCCTCATGCTGGTCAGCTTGCTTGTTGGGGTGTTTCTTTCCCTTGCCCTTATTCTGGGTCGTCGCGGTCTGAGAGGCCTTGGAATGTGCTTCCCTCATCCGCTCTTCCATGTTTTAGCAGAGGGTCCGGACGGCTCTGGACACGTCATCCATCCTCATGGCCAATGCCCGTACCACCGGATCAGGATGGTCTTCCACCCTGACATACGTGGCAGGGTCGTTGTCACATGAGGCCACATTTCTGACACGGGCACTCGTTTGTGCTCGCATGTTCACCATACTTGACTTTGGGGAAAGCATAAGGAAACTTCTGGAAGATTTCTGAAAAACGCGAAAAACTGACTTTTGGTCATTTCCCACAGATAGCGCCAATATGTCGTCCTCGGATCTTGCGTACTTGTACGGACGAGGATCCGGCTGAGTTAGCAGACTCTTTCCAAGTACTCGAGCAAGACTTGTGCAACACAAAAGATGAATGAAGTGAGAAAGAGTACGAGGACTAAGGCACACAGAGTTTTTACGTGGAAAGCCTTCTCTTAAACGAGAAGGAAAAATTACGAGACTTTGGTCCGAGAACTTGTTTCACTATAACGTGTTTGGCTACAATAAAATTACAGAATGCGCTCGAGTTTTTCTCTTTCTCTCTGTAATGGCTAAGTGAATGTAAACGCTGGATCCTTTATTTGGTAAGCAGTTAATGTATTTATAGTGGTGGTCTTTCCCTTGAGAGGAGTCCACATGGCATTGGCGTGTATAGGGGAGCCTGCCACTAACTCTGCAAATCCATTTTGTTGTGTCAGGAATATTGCGTGCATGCGGGCCTGGTGTGATGTCACTTCTACAAGACCGCGTGTTCTGCTGGCTATCATTCCTCTTGCATCCTAACAGGGCCAGCCATCAAATCACTGGCATGCCGGTTTTGCAGACAGGGTGATGTCCAAGGCCCATTTTGAGTCCATGGGCCTGAGTAGACTTTAAGTCCATTATGCT
>JAOVVI020015776.1:0-11081 GCA_028571085.2 Nepenthes alata
AAACAGATGAATCTATAGGGATAACTCAAAGACTATTCGGCCTTATCTAAAACTGCAGTATAACGTTGATTAAAAGAAAAAAAAAAGCTTTAAAAAGTCATATTATAGTGTATAAAAATCAAAACTTTGACATAAGATGTTAGAAGAGTCACAAGGGTATCATGTTTATTTGTTTGGATGAATTTTCTCCGGGAATTCAATTAGATGGTTTTTAAAGTTGTGTCTCAGGTCCCAAGTTATCGTACGAATTAGGAAGCCTTCAAATTGTTTGTTTGAATTAAATCTCGAGCGGGTCCGCTATCCATTGCTGTGAACCTGAAATATGCATAACACAAATCACAAATAAGAGGTTAGAGGATAACGGGGGCTATGCCCCGTTGACACTCCGATACTCAAGTCAGAAATCTTCCGCAATAAACGAAGGAATGCACGTTTAAAGATAAATGTGGTAAGAGTGTGAAGATGAAGCAGAGAGGGGAGTGTGAGGGGGACGTGTTTGGAAGCTTGAGCTCCACGAATACGCCTGCGGAGGGTGACTTAGAGGTGCGCCTATGAAGGATGGTTTAGAGGCGCGCCCAGTAGGGGGGTGGCTTAGAGGTGCATCGGTGGGGGGCGGCTTGGAGCGGTCCGTACTGGGGGGCACGCCCGCGGAGGGCGGCTCAGAGATGTCCCCGCCTGGGGGGTGCACCCGCAGAGGGGGGCTTAGAGATGTCCTCGCTTGAGGGTGTGCCCGTGGAGGACGGCTTAGAGGTGCGTCTGCCGAGGACGGCTCAAAGATGTCCCCGCGTGGGGGGTGTGCCCGTGAAGGAAGGCTTGGAGATTTAGCAAAGTGTACCGGAATGAACGTGGATTCTGTGCGGCGCCCATCTGGATTGTATTGGTGAGCAGCTAATCACAGAAGAGCCTACAAGGGCCTGACGGATTGAACGGGATGGCCTGATTGTAGATGGTACTGGACGACTTCCTTTGGGGAAGCTTCGTACTGCTCTTTGCTAAATGCCCTAATGCTAGGTGGCTTTCTAGGGAACTTTGTTCCTGTTCTGCTCGAGGGAATTAAGCGCTATTTGAGGGGCATCCATTGGCTTTGCTGCTGATGCATCTAGATGACGTCATGGAGAACTCTACGACACTAGATTTGGCCGGGAGCTCCAGGGAACCATCGGTGTTGGCTCCATAGTTCCTGATTCGAAGAAGAGGAAGCTAGGTGACGCAATCTAGGAGCTCCTCCACTCTCGGCTTCATCGAGAGCGTCGGGGAGTCACAGACGCTATGGATGAGGAGCTAGGAACTCCATGTTGGTCTGATGTGGATGAGGGTTGAGCTCCATTTCAAGGATTCGGCCCCGTATTTTGCCTTACTACGAGGCTCCGGACTCTATTTTAGGGGGGGCCTCCCCGAGTTCCTTGGTCGCCATTAAAGGGAGCTCCAGTCCCTGTTTTGGTTGGGTACACTGGGAGCATGAGCCACCTTGTTGGGGGCTTCGTCTTCCCTAATTTGAGGAGACATGTGCGCCATGGATGGTGAGCCTTGTGCTTTGTCTAGCACTGAATCGAGAGGGAATTGTAGGACGCTATCACCGGGAGAACCCCGTACCCTATTTTTCCAGGAATGAGAGTAGAGAAGTTGCGTGTCATCGACGGCGAGGGCTCCGCACCCTGCTTGGCTCGCCACAGGCAGAAAAGGGGCAGGCTGTCATTTTGGAGGGCTTTGTGCTCAGTTGAGGGGCATATTCAGGCGCCATTGATGAGGGAGCCTTGAGGTATGTTGCATAGAAAACAGAGGAACCGAGAGCCTTTGAAGGGGCTTTGTGGTGCCCCGTTTGGTTGAGGACCGTAGAGCTGAAGCAGAGGAGCAAAGCGCTGTTTTGGGAGCTTTTTCTGAGAGGATCGCGGCTTTGCCTTTTTGGGGATCCCTTTTGCCTGCCTGCTGCTCCCCCTTTTATCAAGGAGGATAATGAAAAGTTTTTCGCCAAAAATAATCCCGATTTTCATGCCAAGAGTAATTTTTTCTGCCAAAATGATATATTTTCTACCTTGAGGAAGTTTCTTTAACACGCTTCAAGTTTCCGATCAAACCAAGCATCCCGGACCCATCAAAAGGGATACGAGAAATCCCATTTAACAACTTAGATCCAACTTTAAATATTGTAAAAGTTTTCAATTAAAAAAAACGGTAAAATTATTGAGAGATAGTAGATTTTTCATTTATCTCAATTACTATTACTTAAAATATGAAAATGAGCCTGAATGATCTCCAAGATCCAACCAAGCTCAGTGATGCATGTGTTTATCCTGAACAATAGCTGACAACTGAATAAGTAAAAACAGAGAGCAATAGAGAAGCAGAGAGCGGGAGTGAGAGGGAGAGAGTTAGAAAGGGAGTTCAGACTGAGGGAATTTAGAACTAAATTTTCTTACTTCTTTCCACTTATGCAATACAGCTTATAGCAGAGTAAATTAGTAATAGAACATTAAGTGAGAATCAAGCAGCAGTAACTGAAAACAAGTGAAAATAACTGAAAATATCCAAAGGCCCGTGCACGGGTGCTGAATTCAATAACAATACTCTTGAAATTTGGAGGGAACCTGAAGTTGGCGAGAACTACGACGTGGTCTGGGTGACTGGTCGGCCGGGCTAGTTGAACTGGATGGTTCAGCTGAGGGAAGAACTGGATTAGTGGGCTCACCCTCCTCCAGTTGTACTAATGGACTAGGACCATGGGCTAATGGGCTAGTTGGGAGAAGGCCTACAATATTGCTGGCCCCATAAAAAATAACCTTGTCCTCAAAGTTGAAAGCTGGGAATTCCTGACTGAAATCGCCAATAGATTCTCATGTCGCCTGTTCGGGAGATTGCGATTTCCATTAAACGAGAAGTTGAGGAACAAATTTGCCAAGATGAAGGACTTTGTAGAAACCCAGCAATCTGGTGGGAGTGACCACTGGGTGGGAACCGAAAGTTTTAGAGGGTAATGCAACACAGTGGGCAGTTGGGTCTCCGTGGAACTGTTTGAGCAGGAAAATAAGAAAAATGTTATGAATTTTTGAGTAGGCGGGTAACTACAGGCGGTAAACCACTGGGCCAATTCACTCCAGAACACGAAAAGGCCCACAATATCGTTTGGCTAACTTGTGGGAGCGGCGGTTGGCAACAGTAAGTTGGTGGTAAGGTTGTAATTTGACGTAGACCCAATTGTTCACCTTAAATGTTTAATTAGTGTGGTGTGCATCCGCTTGTTTCGTCATGCGCAGTTGAGCTCGCTATAAATTAGCTTGGAGATTGTCTAAAATGGTGGAACGATCGAATAGTAATTCATCCACTACTGCTCCGGTAGTCAAGTAATGTCAGGGGTGATCTGCCATAAACAACTTCGAATGGTGTCATGTTGATAGAGGAGTGCCAGAATGTATTATAATGCCACTTAACCCACGGTAAGAATTCCCCCCAAGTAGTCGGTTGATCCGCAGCAAAACAACGCAAGTAGTTACCAAGACAACGATTTACTACTTCGGTTTGGCCGTTCGTTTGTGGGTGGTATGCGCTGCTGGTGGAGAGCGTTGTACCCTGTGTTTGAAATAGTTATCGCTAGAAATTACTCATGAATATAGGGTCTCTAGCCAAAATGATAGTGACAGGGAAACCATGGAGCCGACAAATGTCCTTAATGAAGAGGGTGGCCAATTCTTCTGAGTAAATTTACTGCCCAAGGAAGAAAAATGTGCATACTTGGACAGCCTATCCACTACAACAATGATGACAATTTTTTTGGCAGAGGAAGGAAGATGTGTAATGAAATCGATGGATTCCCAAATTTTACCTAGAATTGGTAATGGTTGCAACAACCCCTGTGGTGCAGTGTTTGGGGGCTTGATTTGCTGGAAAATCGAGCATTGTGTGACAAACTGGTGAACATCCTCCCTCATGCGTGGCCAATAGAAATTTGCAGCTACCCTAGCCAATGTTCTGTGAAACCCAGTGTGTCCTCCCACTGGTGAGTTGTGATATTCCTGCATGATCATTTCTTGAAGAGCTGAGTTGATGGGAACGAAGATTCGATCCTTGTAGAGTATCAATCCATCCTGTAAGGTATAGTGCTCAAAATCTGTGGGACATTCCTTTAAAGAAGCAACAAAATTGGTTGAAGCTGGGTGTCTGATGTAATATTGGCGGAGAGCGCTCAGTAGGGCCACCACCGGTCTGGAAACAGAGTGTATGGAATAATAAGGCCCTTCTGGCAATCTAGACAAGGTATTATGCACATCATCCTCTTGGACCCGCAGCTGATGGTAGCTTGCTTGTAGATCCAATTTTGAGAAAATCCTGGCTTTGTGTAATTCATCCAACAGCTCATCAACTGTAGGAATGGGAAATCGATCTCTAACCGTGATCTCATTTATAGCGCAATAATCCACCCAAAATCTCCAACTACTGTCTTTTTTCTTGACCAAGAGGATCGAAGATGAGAATGGACTATGGTTGGGTCAATAATGCCCTCTGCTAACATTTTCCTGATCAGTTTGTCCATTTCCTCCTTCTAAAAATGAGGATATCGGTAAGGTTTGACATTCACCGGTAGCGTATTAGGTTTTAATGGAATGCGGTGGCCCGTTGATCGCTGCAGGGGAAGGCCGTGGGGAATGGCAAAGACATTAGCAAAGGATTGAAGGAGAAGGAAAAGGTCTGCTACAATTGCTAAGTTAGTAAGATGTGAGAAATGATGGGGAGACCAGAGCACCTCCCGGTTATCTGTTTCTGCCTGATCTGAGATCGAAGCCCCTATCAACTAAAAATAAGTGGCTGCTGAATTGGTAGAGTCACTACACCCAATTGGTTGAGGGACATGGTAGCAATGTTGGCTGTGGACATGCCATGTAAAGTCAGCCGAGAACCCTCATAACTGAAACTCATCCACAAAACTTTATAATCAAACATTACTCGGCCACTGGAGGCCAGCCACTGGACGCCCAACTCTACGTCAACCCCATAAATCAAAAGTAAATATAAATCAACTGAAAATCAATGGTTTCCCATTGTGAGAACAACATTTGTACTTGACCCTTTGCACTACAGTGAATCCCCATTACCCACAGTGACGCTGAGGTGGTGCGATGGTTTAATTGCAAGGCCCAAATACCGAGCTAATCGGGTTTGCAAAAAATTATGGGTGGAGCCACTATCCACGAAGATCACCACAGAATGTCCACCGAGAACCCCTTGCAGTCTCAAAGCTGTGGGTGCAGAGTGGCCTTCTAACGCATGGAAAGAAATAGATGGAATGGAATCCTGAGCTGGAGGCATGTGCTGGATTCCTTCTGGCATATCACCCGGGATTTCTTGCACAAGTGTTTCTCCCTCAAAAGGGAAGCCATCAGGCAAGGCAACTCCCTCATCATCAACTAGCATACACAAAAATTGAATGGTTTTACAACAGCATCCAGGAATGAAACGTTCGTCACAGTTGTGACAAAGTCCTCGTTCATGTCGCGAGGCCATCTCGGCTAGGGTTAATCTCTTGATTGGTAATTTTGGAGGAAGAATGTGAGGAGGAGGTTTGGATATTATACTCGAGGTTGGAGGTGACGACTTGTGAAATTGTTGTTTGGGAAAACTGGGTTTGCTCAAATCAAGTTTTTCCTCAACTAATTTAACCATCCCAATGGCCTCGACCAAAGAATCTGGCTTCAGTAGGAACAATTCCCATCGTATATCATCACGCAACCCCGAGAAGAAACAATTAAGAAGATTTGTGGGGGTGAGTCCAGAATTTCTAGTGGAGAGAGTTTCAAAATCATTCATATAAGCGACCAACGTGGAGGATTGTCACAGTTTATACAGGGTAGCCTCATGATTTACATAAGACGAAGGGCCAAACTTGAGTTCCAACGCACGGGAGAAGTCTTCCCAAGTCACCAATTGATAGGTTGTATACACCCACTGATATTATTGCAATGTGGCGCTAGATATGTAAAAAGAGGCAAGGGTAAGTTTCTGCTCGGATGGTGTATTGTGGTATAGGAAAAACCTGTCGATCTGGAATAACCAACCAATCACGTTCTCACTAGTGAAGAAGGGGATCTCGAGCTTGGGTAAATGAAGATGGGCCAAATTTAGGGCCTCTGTAGGCATTGGTAACAGTGGTGGAAGGGATTGATAAGGCAGTTGTGGAGGGAGGACGGATGGTGACGAATTTGTGGTGGGGGTAGATAATAATGGTGGATTGGGGAAGGAAGTGTAAGCCGGTCAATCCGCTGGAGAAGTTCAGCTAGGGTTTGCTGGATTTGCGCTATTCCTTTGGAGTGCTGATACACGGTGGCCACAACCTCCTTCAATTCTTTCGCGAGCACCCCTACGGTGTCGTCCAAAGCCTTCAATCGTGTGGTGACTCCCTTAGCCATTGTGTCAATAAGAGCACCAAAAATGATGCGTACGTTGATCCTAAACAATAGCTGACAACAGAATACGGGAAAATATAGAGCAATAGAGAAGTAGAGAGCGGGAGTGAGAGGGAAAGAGTTAGAGAAGGAGTTCAGACTGAGGGAATTTAGAACTGAATTTTCTTACTTCTTTCCACTTCTACAATATAGCTTATAGCAGAGTAAATCAGTAACAGAACATTAAGTGAGAATCAAGCAGCAGTAGCTGAAAACAAGTGAAAATAACTGAAAATATTCAAAGGCCTGTGCACGGGTGCTGAATTCAGTAACAATAATCCCAAAATTTGGAGGGAACCTAAAGCTAGCGAGAACTATGGCATGGTCCGGTTGACTGGTCGGCCGGGTTGGTTGACCTGGATGGTTCAGCTGAGGGAAGAACTGGATCGGTGGGCTCACCCTCCTCCAGTTGTACTAATGGACCAGGACCATGGGCTAAAGGGCTAGTTGGGAGAAGGCCTACAACACTCAGCCTCCTCTTCAGCTTGCAAGCTCGGATCACCTCCTCCTCCTTCAATGATTTTCTTCAATGGACGAATGAGACTTCCAAGGTGGTTGCTGATTTCTCCTTAAAAAAAAATGGCCAAAAGTCACACTGAAAGTAGATGAAACAACAATAGCCAATATGGCCAAGTTAAAGAATAAGAAGGGAAAGAAAGTAAGTCTTCTCTTATCTTTCTAAGTGAGGGGCCGTCCAAGTGGAGAAGGTAACTAACCAAGGATACTTACCAACTCAATAAATCAGCTGAATAAGAGAGTGGGGTGGCTGATTGGAATGGAAAGAAGGGGATCCCCTCATATTTAGGGTTTAAGTGGAATTTAGGGTTTTGCCTATGACTTTTGGGCTCTCACATTTTATACATTATTTTAGTTAATTTTTAAACTTATAATTATGCAAAATATATTTAACATATTGATGATGAAATTTAATTAATAAAATACAACACTTAGAAATTATATCTACTAGTATTGAAGAAATTATCAAAATATCCTAGGGTCATTCTCTCTATTTCAACTAAAGTCTTCAAAGAGAAGTCTAGGCCAAATTATAAAGTTTCAGCTCTAAATAATATTATTTGTACATTAATTTCTTTAATTGATGACATCTTCTGTTTATAAGTCTACTCAGCCCAGAAAATAAAATATCAGAATATTATAAATATTTTTTATAAGTATTAAATATTTATAAAATCATTGTTATTGCATTATAAATGTAAGGTTCCAGGTTTATGGGCATATTAGTTTAAGAGGAATCGTCGTCTTGGTAATTAATAATAGACCGATTTTACGATGTGGGGATGTGTATAAGGTGAAAAGTTAAAAAATATTCAAAATTTCTCTTGCTGAGGTTCGGGGCCAGCAGCCAGTGCCCGTTGGCCGCTCGAGCTCAACTCGAGCCAAAAAACAAGTAGTGAACCTACTTGCTGGCCGCACGAGCTGTGCTCAAGCGGAAAAACCATAATCAAGGCCACTCGCTGCCCACTCGAGCGGGCGGCGCAGTATAATTACGCGCCCACCCTTTTTCCTCGCCATTTTTTGCATGGTTAGGGTTTCAGTAAGAGAGAGAGGAGCAATTTTTAGAGAGAGAAGGAGAGAGATCGAAGCCAGGAGTCAAAATCCGTCCGAGAGCCCGTTATTAAAGTGATAGCACGCGACGAGGCAAGTGTTTTCATACCCACTAACTTTCCTTTTTCATTAATTTTCATTATTTATGGGATATTTTTGTCTCGATAACCACCCGTGGCTTGGAAAATATAGTACCCGTGTCTTGAGACCAATGATAGTATAATTTATTCGCTGATTTGCTCACCGATTTGTTCGATGGAGCTTCGTTAAATCCTAACCCACGAAATTTTGGGGGTTTCCCATTTCCCACCGGTGAATCGTTAAATTGACTTCAAAATATGAATCCCCACGTTCCTATTGTGCATATATGTTGGCTGCACGAGAAATCTCACACGTTACGACCCGTTCGCAGCCTCTGAGTCCTCTAAGTTACTATTCATCCATGAATAAATTATAAAATTGCTCGTTTTGTTCCCATATAATTGTGATGAAACTTATGATATGTGTTAATGTGAAAGTATAAGCATTGAACTGTATAAATTGTGCACTGGAAGCATGTGAACGTGTCCCGAGAGCTTCTAAGGTGGTGGTTGTCCACCAGAGGTAAGAAATTCCAAACTCCTTGTGAACATTGAATTAAATTGTGAAAAAAGTTAATCTCAAAGAAGAATTTAAGTCCAATAAGTGAATGGAGAGAGACCCACTAGCTGTGTCGTGGAGAACGTAATCTCCCGGATGAAGACGTGTGATGGGATTGGGACCTCCCAGTGATGATTGAGTGTGCTGTGTAGTGGGTCCTCGAAGAGTCAAACCTTGAAATTAGGACTGTGGTGATAGGAGTGGTGCCCTCCAACTTGCCACGTACGTCATGGTGGGAACCATGGGGGTGGGTGACGTACATGGCAAGTTCTAGGACACTACAGTGAAAGAACGAGGATTGCCCTGGTCCCCGGGGGTATTGGGCGTGTCGTTGAACACTACATATCGAGATGTAGTCGTTTTGTGGATTGTTACATGGATGCAACCAATGGTCGTGTGCTACCGACCTAAGAATGTAGCCGTGGCTTTAGAATGTGTAGCGAACACATTATTTTTCTCGTTCTTTCACTTCGTTTGCTAGTACGATCTACTAGCTCCAGGGTCCGTAAAGATAAATGTTTAAATAAAGATGAATAAAGTGAATCAGACAATCTCAAGTGTTCTCCACCCTCTTGTGTTCCCTTGTACTGTTCATGTGCTCTTTTTTTTCAGTACCATTGCCTGTTGTTAGTTAGTGGGATATGATTTCATTTTCTAGGCTTTATGCTCACCCTTGCTTTATATTTTTCAGATGAGAACGCCTTGATGCCTGATGAGACTGCGTAGATCCTAGAAGTTGGGTAGCTAGCTGTCTTCCGTGCTTGGCTCAAGACTTGGACTTGGATGGGCTAGATATATGCCAAGAATATTTTGGATTTTTGGCTTTTGTATTTGATAAAAACTTATACGGCAATATATTGTGTTAGTGGATGATGGATGATATGTATATATGCTAGTCTGCTGTGTTTTGTGGTCTTTATATGCTTCCACAGGTTTTAACTTATGGTGATGTCGAGGTTCCTAGTTGGCATCCTTCTCCCCTGTGCCACCTTAGTTGTTGTGGCATTTGGATCCTGTGTGGTTGTCATGGGATTTTATTTGAGAAATATTTTGTGGATTGTTGTGCAGGGTTGTGTTCTTTTCAGGTGTTTATATTTTGAAAATATCTAATTTACAGACGAAACTCTGTCCAATTTTCTGTAGAATTTATGATTATTATATTCACAGTTTGTCTTTAGATGTTATTGACGGAGGTTATTTGGTGGAGAATAATCTGATCCGTCACAGTTGGTATCAGAGAAAGGATGCCTTAGGATGGATCTAAAGTACGCGTAAGCCTAGGGTAGTGTAGGTTGGGATCAAATGAGTGATTATAGGATGACCTACGCGAGTATAGGTTCTTTTTGAATTGCGTATGTGTTTATCATGTCGAAGGATATTGTAGTAGGGGTTTAATCTTTGATTCAATCTATTATTATTTCCTTTTCAGTGAGGATTTCTAAAGTTGACCATGCCACCCAGACGTCAAAATATCACAAGGGATGATCCGCCTCGAGATCGAGAGGCAGATTATTATAATTTGTTGGGGCGTTTGACTAATCTCATTGAGAACATAGAGCAGCGAAACCTTACTCCTGTACCAATTCCAGTTCCTGATCCACCTCATGTCCAGGCTCCTGATAATCCGGGACCATCTATTTATGACCGCTTTGTTCAGGAGCGGGTGCCAGCATTTTTGGGGGAGCCTGACCTGATGAAGGCTGATTCATGGCTTGAGAGCTTGAAGAGGGTATTTACTGTGATTAGATACCCCGAGGAGAATCAAGTGCTGTATATGTCTTACCGATTGCAGGGTGAGGCACATCACTGGTGGTTGATGAAGAAAAGAGCCATTGGGATCCCGGAGACCGAAATTACTTAGAGAATATTTGAAGATGCATTCCTCGAGAAGTATTTTCCTCCTAGCCTCCGTATTCAAAAAGAGGAGGAGTTCTTCAGGCTAAGGCAAGGTAATCGATCTGTGGCGGAATATGATGCTAAGTTTTCAGAGTTGTCTCGATTTGCCCCATTCTTGGTTGTTGACGAGGAAAGAAAGGCTAGGAAGTTCTTATCTGGCTTGCGGGATGATATGCGTAAGCATTTGGCGACCCACAAATTGACTACTTTTGCTGATGTTCTAGATCGGGCTTTGATTTATGAGCAAGAGCATGCAAAAGAGGAGTATTTTAGGAAGAGGTCATCGAGTAAAAGTGGATCAAGCTTTGGCTCCGGGGCTAGTTCAAGAGGATCGTTCAAGAAATCAAAGCAGTCAGTTTTTGGCCTAAAGAGTGGCCAGAATTCATCGTCTTCTCAAGCCTCAGTGGGTTATTGTAGGCGTTGTAGAAGGGGTCATGGCGGTAAACCGTGTCCTTTGGCGACGGGTGCTTGCTTCACTTGTGGACAAGTGGGGCATAGGGCAAGGGAGTGCTCTCAGGCTTCGGGGGTCTGAGTTCCAAAGCCGACGGT
>JAOVVI020015777.1:0-11081 GCA_028571085.2 Nepenthes alata
TTACTTTTTCTTCGGTGGACGCGGCTGTAAACCAGCAAAATATTCCTCACACGTGTTTGGATAGTCTGATGTACATTTCGCCAACCTGCCACGTGTGTACATCTGAGTCAAATAATAGTGGGGTCCGGGGTTGTTCCGCGCGGAGTACTACCTTTGCCAAATTTTTTATATTTTTTTAAATATTAAAAAATTAAAATTGAAGAAGCATCCGCAGAGCAAAATCCCACGGCTAAATAATAGTGTGATGCACAATTTAATTAAACTTTAGAATATTATCAAATAACTTTATGTTTATTTATATATTTAAATTTTATATAAATATAAATAAATTAGATATTATGATATTAAAAATAATTTTTTTTAACACAAGTCCATAATTTTGAAGCAAAATCTATACGACTAAAATAAAATAAAAATCTTGAATAGATATTTTCTAAATCACTATGTGACTTTAAAATGGCTAAAATATTTATAAATTATATATAATGTATAAATACTTTAAAAATACTGAAATAAAATTTTCCAATATTATCTAACAAAAAAGGTGTGTGTATATATTTATATAGCTTATCTAATTAAGTTTAATAATATAATATTGATTAGATTGCTTTATAATTTTTTTATAATTAGTATAAGTTTATGATAAATACTTCAGAGTTTAACATACCGTGTTAGCACCGATGAACTCCTTTAGTTACAATGGCTACTAAAAGGTATACAAATTTTTACTATTTTAGATACGTACTTAACACTCGAATTGTCATACAAATTAAAAAATTATACAAAATTTTTAGTAAACCCAAAAGACAGTAAATTTAAACTTTATAATTATAAATTATGATATTATATATCACAATAACTTAATAGTATGTATAAATTTCATACTACTATCATACTATGGCAATTAAAATTATATATTTTTATAAGTGTGTAAAGCCATTCAAATTGACTATCAATTTATTTGTCAATATATTCAATAAGAAATTACATAGTTTTCTTTTATCATATTTGGCGGTCAGTATGCTAATATGTTTATCAAGTATGATTCTTCTAAACAATTTAATAAATCATTTTAAGACATTTTAAAGATATTATCTTCTATCTAAAATATTTTAAGGTATTTTTAAAAAATATATTAATAAATCATATTTTAAAAATTTTAGATTAATTTATAATTTTTAAAAAATATTTTAAAGGCAAATGCAATTTCTTAGACAATAATATTAAATAGATTTTTAATACGGATGGACGGCGGCGGATATCATTGCCTAATCTGATGACGACATAAAAAAATCAAAATAATAAAATAAAATATATTATTTTATATGTCTATTTTAAATTTATTGACATCCAAAAATATAATTTTTTTTGGGAAAAAAAAAAAAGGTTTCCATTGAAAAGGGAAATACGAAGAAGGCATTCATATAGGAATACGACATTCAATAACCAGCCCAATTAAGTGAAAAGCAAAGAACAATAGAAGATTGTGGACACAAGGCAACGTGGGAGGGCCAAACCACCGGGTTAAATAAAGAGAGGGACAGGTGTGTTGGATATATATAGAATGAGATGTATTTTTTGACCATATATATATATATATATATATATATATTTGATAATTTAATGGATATAATAATAGAATAGTAAAATTTTGAACTTGGATAAGTAGTCCAGACGTAGGATCTAACACAAGCGATCAAGAGTTCGAGTTATTATATCTGAATAGTTAAAAGATCCGGATTTTTAAAGGCTTGAATAGTAAAACTTTATTGATGATTAAATTGTTGGGAATAAAGAGGATCTGATGGACACGAAGATATCAAACTTGTTAAAGCAAATGACCGGTTGGATAGAATACACTCAAACACACAGGATGAGAGAAAGAGGAAGAGCACATAAATTTTTCGTGAAAAATCTTTCATAAATCGAAAAAAAAAATTACGAGACACTTAATTCTCAGACAAATCCATTATGTGAAAATGGTTATAGAAACCGCACAGCTGCAGAAACCCTTGAAGCAAAGATGAAGAACAAAGCATGAGAACACACTCTATTTTTACTCATTGCTCTTATTTTCTTCACTCTTTTCCTCTCTTACAAATTTTCACACTCTCATTCTCATTCTCTTGTATGCACATAGCACACAATATAATATACATAGGTTGTTGAAAGCAACGACCAAGCCAATGTGGAGGACACACGTACAGATAGCTACCTGACGCACGTACAGCTCAGCACCGGCACTCCCCTGTAAAAGATCGTGCCCCACAGAAATAGCTCTACATATCGTATTCTGCAAAAATGGGTCTACAAAGATTACGCATGCTCAGTTAATCTTCTGAGTTGACATTTACGTGCGCTTTCTTTAGGCATGTTTTTGGACCTTTATGTGTTCAACAACCTTGGTCGATAACGTTTGGCCAACACAGAGTCCTCGTGCTTCTTCGAAGTCATCGGATTCAAATGCTGCTTACAAAGTCCTTAGAATTACACTACACAGAGTTTTTAATTGCTCAGGAATAAGTCCTTGGACTACAGCCTCTCAGAATCCTCAGACCCATAACACCTCTACACGAGAGTGACCCCAATAAATTTTTTCTCACAACCGTGTGAAATTTGAATCAGTCAGGCCAGCAATGTCACAGTAAGTTTCAAACTTTCCCTTGGGGAAGACTTTGGTCATCATATTTGACCTATTTTCATTCAACCGAACCTTTTTCACTAACAGTTATCCTTCATCAATAATATCTCTCACCCAATGGTATCGAACGTCAATGTACTTTGATTTCGAATGGAATGAGGAGTTCCTATACAAATATATGATACTTTGACTGTCACAGAGTACCACATACTTTTCTTACCTTAAACCCAACTTTTGGATAAACATTTTTCATCCACAGTAACTCTTTGCTAGCCTCGATCACTACGATGAATTCGGCCTCCGTGGTGAAAAGAGCAACACACTTCTACAACTTAGATTGTCAGGAGACTGCCTAACCTGCAAACTTGACCAAGTATCCCGAGGTCGATTTGCAAGAGTCAATGTCCTCGACCATATCCGCATCTGTGTAGTTGACCAACTGAAACTTCTCGTCTCCAAACCACGGATATATTTTTTAAGTTTTTTGGAGATATCTCAGGATCCACTTCACAACAGACCAATATTCATTTCCTAGGTTTGAGAGGAATCTGTTGACAATACCGACTGCATGAGCAATGTCCGACCTTATACACATAACCGCGTATATCAAGCTACCAATAGCTAACGAATAAGATATACCTCTTATGCGGGCTTTCTCTGTGTCCGAGGATGGACATTACTTCCTACTCAACCTGAAGTGGTTGGCCAGTGGAGTGCTCATTAGTTTTGATTTTTTCATATTGAACTGTTAGAGTACTTTCTCAATGTAACTCTCCTGGGACAGCCAAAACTTCTTATTCTTTCTATCGTGAAATATTTTGATCCCTAGAATTTGCTTCGCCGACTCGAGGTCTTTTATAGCAAATGACTGTCTCAATTGCTTCTTAATTTGCACATTCTAGACTGATATCATGATATCCACTTGAGTATTTGACCATATCTTAATGAAATATCTTGATTCTATAATATCTTATTTGTATTTATAATGTATAAAATTTTGATACTTTAATCCAGGCTTTGCTCTAGATCTTTTAAGTCTAACGCATTGTAATGTACGTGTTACATTTTAAAGATATACTCGACTAATGTTGAATCTCATTTATATAGCTATTTATTTATAAATCATGTTATTTGGCGATATCTGCTATTCATGTCTAAAATATTTTCTAAATTTATGTTTATTTTTTAAAATAAAATTTTAGATTATTTTCAAAAGTCAGCCCAATAGAGGGTAAAACGCCTTGTTATAAAATTGATCAAATCTGTGTCATAAGTCAAAAGAGAAGTTGACTTATAAGGTTTCAAACATCCCCTCCCTCATTTTTCTTTGAATAGGCTTTATAATCAACTCTCTGTAGGTAGAGCACTGCTCCGACGGTCCGGAGGGTTCTGTAATGGCCCAGATCCTAAAGTATAGAAAATTCCCGATGTCGAGTCAAAATATTCTAGGAGTTGAGAAAAATTGAGGGTTAGAAAAATGAGTTAAGGATAGTAATCCGGTCAACAAGTGTTGACTTGAAGACGTGAGGAAAGGAGTAATCCAGTCAACGTTTTACAAGTGCTCAATCTTCTACTGATAGGAGGCTTGAGTTTAAGTTTAACGATACGTTAATTTCTTTGTCCCACGTAACTTTTCTCGAGTAAATATCTATTTTGGCATTAGAGAAGTTTACCCGTGAGAAAAATTTATACTTACTAATTTTATTGGTTCTGTTATGCAGAATTAAAGCTACAGTATTTGGCCTGAATCTCGCTCTAAATGATCATCGTTCTTAAATAAGATATCGGTTCAAGTACACATTAGTTCTTTCAACACGCATTTGTTGAAAAGTTTTAAATTTAATTGTCTATATCGATTTCTAATAAATAAATAAATATATATATATATATTAATTTTTTTTTTAAAAAATTATATATTAAAATATTAAAACACACATATCACAAGAAAAAAAATAAAAAATTATGGTTATATTTTTAATTATTGTTGAAAATATTAAATGTGGACTTCGGTCAGAAATTTGGAGGGACTCCTAGACAATTCTGCAAAGGACTTATCCTCATTTCCTACAACCATAGTTCTTCTATCATCCCAATATTTTTAATATAATACACCTTATGTTATAAAAATAATAATTTTAATACACGACCCACTTACACTACAAATACTAAAAATAATTAACGTGTTTAGTCTTATAACAAAAATTTTTTTGATAGATAATTAATTAAAATATTATAAAAAAACAGAATTTTAGCCGTAGATATAACAAGCTAGAATTGATTGCCATATAAATAAGTATAAATAATATTTCTTAGAGCCCATAAAAAAGGCCGTAGACACTTTTTCTTTGCCAAGTTGGTCGCTTGGGTCAAGTTTGGTATATTATGGTAAATCTAAATGCATCATACTTAACACTTTTTCTTTCTCTGTTGTCGCTTTTTTACCCCCCATTTTCGTGGGTATTGACTAATTTAGCCAAACAATAATAATAATAAATAAAGTTAAAAAGAAACTACTAAAATAAACAATTTTCTTTCATATACATGCTTTTGGTAAATGTTTCTATAAATATTATTTTTGTTACTATAAAATTATGTTTTATTTTGACTTATATTTGGCTTGTAGAGCCAACATTTTCCAATTAATTATAATCGATTAAAAAGACTTAAAGTTAGTTTGCCCATTGAAATTTATTTTTTTTAAAAGCATAGATTAGGCCAAATTTAGCATTGCAGTTCACATGATTTCGTAGTCTCATATTCTATTTTTTATTATTTGAAACTGCATATTCACAGTACTAACTTCTTATTTATTAAAAATATTAATTTTATTTAATATTTAATAGGGACATGTAATATCCTTCCATCCCCGAATAGAAAAAGGGCTCTTGGGTAAAAATATAAGAGCCTTAATTCTGTTATATTTTAAAAATATATATCTGATAAAAACTATATTTTTTGGTTATTTTTTATATAATATAAATATTTTATTATTTAAAAAAATTAAAATATTATTTCAATAATATAAAATAAAGATCATTAAATTGTCTTAATTTAAAGATTCAAAAACATAGGAAGCAGTTGTGGGCTTCCCCCTTCGGAGTTTGGGCTTTGGCCCACATTCATGTTCTCAAGGGCTATGATGACGTCACTGTATTGTTGTGGCCCATGCCGATTCTGCCACAATTAAAAAAACATTCTCCATTTTTTTTTTGTGAAAAAAAAAAAGAGCACGAGGCATGTATATGCTTGACTTTGGTTATTTTTTTTATGTTGGGCCCACCGCAAGGAGGTTGGGCCGAATGGAGAGGTTATGAAAATTGTCTTTATTTTTAATATTAATTGTGTATTTAAAAATATATAATTGTAATTTAATTTTTTTTTAAAATTATAAATTGATTGAAAAAAAGTATTTTAAAATAATTAAATCATAAAACTAACTTATTTTAAAATAATAAAAACTAATTAATTATTTAAAATTAATGTCTTAAATCCTTAAGCCTAAACCTAGCTTGGGCATGAAATATTCTTAATAATTTGTAATCGGATGAGCTCATACTTATAATCAAGTCAAACATTTTTATAATTTTTGAAACAACTATTTTGTAAAATTTAAATTAAAAAATAAATGTAAAAAATAATTAAAAATATATGTAAGGGCCTCCTTACAAGTAAAACGCACAATTTACATTGAAATGTTTAGTGATTTATGAATAAGGGTAGTAGAGTCTATATTTGTTTCCTATTTCTTGTGTTTCATATAATTTTGAATCTTATTTATTTTTATTTATTGATTATTATACTATTAACTTAAAAAATAATAATTTATTTTTTTATTATAAATTATTAGAAATTTGGTAGATTAATGGCCAAGCCAAAGGGACTTTATAAGCATGATTAAAAGGGTCAGCTATTGATGGCTATAATGAGAAATTTCACGTAGCTTGCAGCTGTTGATATCTCAATTATGCTAAGCCCCATATCTTTGACCGTAAAATAAAAAAGGATATTTTTTTTTTATTTAGGAAAATTTTTATAAACATTATCAACTTTTTATCTTTTTAAAAAACAAAAATTGATAATAAAATAGAATAAGTATAAATTTGTGAATATTTTCATTTTTTTCCTTTGGTTTTTGTTTTTGGATATTTATTTTTTAAACTATAATTTTATCAAAATTTTATTATAATTTTAAAATATTTGACTGTAAAATAAAGGGGATAAAATTTGGGGGGTGCAAACCCAATTGATTGATGGGTAAATTCTCTTTTTGCCCCTGATGTCACATTTACAATTCTCATTTTAAATAAAAAATTTAAACATCTAATTAATTTATAATTTAATTTAATTATACTTTATATATATATATATATATATGACATAATATAATTTTTAAATTGTAATCAGATTTACTTATAGAAAATAATATTATATGTAAATTATATGTTAATATTATAAATGATATTGCTATTTCAAAATCAAATATTCGGCTTTGTTTTTTTTAAGTTGTGTTTGCCACTCGGCAGTCAATTCCCTACTTTTTCTCTCTCATAAGACAGTGGTGGGCCCTATCGGGAGAGAAAATACTATTTCATTTATTACACTTGCCAAAATATATATTTCTCAATATTAAAAAATAAAAGTTTAGAAATTTTTTTTAAAAAATTATATTTTTAAAATAATTTTTCCAACCGTAAAATTACCATTTGTCAAAATAGTTATGAATTTTTTTTTTTAAACTACGATATAAAATTTCTTTAAAAAATCTCATTAACCAATGGCCATAAAATACTAATTTTAATAACAATAATTATACGACAAAATCAAAAAAATATAATAGTGACAAAAATCATTTAATAAATTAATAACACTTGTGAAGTTAGCCGTGACAAATTATATTACGACATAACTAAATATATCAAATCTACTATCTAATTGTAACCCTAATTAATTTTTTGATAATTAAAATCCTTTTTACATTCCATTAAATATTCACTGTACGGATAAGTATTTGATATAAAATAAATTAAAATTTTCTCTGATTTTTTTGGGAAATGTTCTCTCTTTTCTAACGTATATATTAATTATATTTTCACGGCTTTCTGGCACTGATTAATTTTTCGTCCTAATTACAAAAAGTAATAAATAAATAAATAAATAAAACGCCATCATTTCTCCAAAGAAAGTCACCGAGCATATATTTTCCTCAACTAATATTCCACCTCTCCATGTCTCGCTTTCACCTCACTGCGGCAATTTTTATTTTTTCCCCACATTTTATTTTTTTAAATTTTTTGAAAAAAATAATTCATTTATCTGTTTTTATATTATAAGAATTGAAAAGAGGCCTAAAGCTATTGGCTTAATGAGTAATCTAAAGCAAGATTATGGTGGTAATTTTACCATATAAAATCCTACGATAAAGATAATTACATATATAAAACACTTTAAAATTTTAAAAAATGGTATATTTTAGAACTCTAAAATCTATACCATTAAATCTCTATAATCCAATAACCTTAAGAGGAGATATAAACTGATTCTATCACAATCCTCATCCCATGAAAAAATAATTTTTTATTTATATTATTATTATTATTATTATCATTTCTTTAAGCTTTTCTATAATTAAAGATGTCCAATTGAAAATTTTCCAATTAAAAAAAAATGAGCAACTTTTCCATGAGTAAAGGCAGTGTCCTTTAGGGTAATGTGCCCTACACAAACAAACTGCTACCAATTAATAGTCTTTGACTTATAATGAACATGGAGACATTCCCCTTCTACAAGAAGCCATCAAACTAAAAGTGAATAGAGGGCACTCTTAATTATAAACCACAACACAAAGCTGCTCCACCCCAAATCAAATCATCACAAAGTAAAAAACAAAAAAAACAGAGAGAAATGATCTTAAACAGCTTTCACCTAAAGCAAATTTGTAACACCCCTCTCACTTTCTCTGTTTTTGGCTCTGTTTTTTCAGATTTGTGTGTAATTTCTACCGAAAATTGGGCTCTGAAATCAGTAGTAAAAGAAGCTACCGGCAAAAAGGCCTCTGCACTTCAAATATAAAACAAGAAAAGCAGCAGCAAACCCTGTGCACATTTACTCTTTTCCCCAATGTGACTGTCATCTCTTCCCTTTCTTCTTCCTCAAACTCCAGACTTCGAGGCTTCTTCCGCTGCATAACAGAAAATCAAACCAAGTAGCCAAAGGAAAAAAAAAAACAGTTGTTTTCTCAATTACTGCAGCAGCTTAAGAGAAACACCTTCTCCTCAGCTGAATATAGAAAACAGAGGAACACCGGGATCGTCGTCTCCTCATATGCGCAGGAAAAAGGAAACAGATAGGCTTTACTCCAAGAGATGCTTATAGTAAGGAAGCAGCCTTTCGTTTGCTTGTTTTTCCTTCTTCTGGTGCTTTTGCCATTAGGGAGACCATTTTTTGCAGATGGGCATGGCAGATTCAACAAGGTAAGAAGTGGGTCTTCTTCTACCGAGCTTAGTCGTGTGAAAAGCCATGGTTTCTTCTTCCGAGGAAATGCAGAGAAAAACGCTGGTGGTGATGATGATATGTTTGACGATGACAAGAGGAAGATCAATACAGGTCCAAACCCACTTCATAACAGATAAGAAAAGCAGGGCCAACTGAATCACGAAATCCGCCATTCAAGCCTTCTTTCCCCCCTTTTTTTTTTCTGTTCTTCATTGCCTCATACGTATGTATATGATGTTTGAAACTTAATTTATCCTGCTGGATTTTCCATAGAGATTATTATCCATTTTGTTACAAATGTATATGAAAGTTCCGAGCTCCTATTGATGAACTAGGGTTTTTTTTCCCCTTTTTTGATATATATTTTTTTTAAAAAATAAACATATATAAAGCTGAACTTTTGCAGAAAATTATATGAAAGATATTAATGCCATTTATAGGGTTGGTGTAATGAATATTTGTCTGGTTTTTTTTTCCATTAGGTATGATCGAGATGGAGTAGATTAGTGATAGATGCATATGCAATTGTTGCGTGCATATGTATCATGTGAACCATCCACATAACCAATATGATATTTATTTTGTCATGATATATAAAATCTATTTTATTTTATATAATTTTAAGTTTTAATAGACCCACTTATAAAAGATAAATTATAAATATATTATAATACACCTAAACTCTCCCTTGAAAGTGTACTTAACCATATTATTTAATTATTTTCTTTCCTCCATTTGTAATCCAATAAGCATTACAATAAAATTATTCTATTATAATCTAATATTATATAATAAATATTTATATTAGAAAAAAGGGTTTTTCTTTTTTTCTTATATGTGACTACGTCTAAAATTTACAGTACTAAAAAAAATCTTAAGCAATGAGCTTTCTCTCGAGCATATTAAGTCACCTAATTACTGTGGAATATACAACTAATTAATGTTTTGGTTGCATGGAATATTATTCTCTCTAATAAATAAATAAAAATTCCACAAAAAATGCATATAATAACGCTGAAATAATGCTTTGATATATTTATACCCACCGGCCATACACAACTTTATTGAACGTACGAGGGCCTGTATATTATTTTATTTAAAAAAGTCAAAATTATTATTATTTTTAATGTTTAAAGCATCTATTTTTACGTAAGCGACGTGTTCCTTTTTTTCACTGATAAAAATTAAGAAGATTTGATGAAAAATGACGCAGATGGACAGTAAGTGCCAAAATAGCTGCTCGGATGTGATGTAGACGGTAAAAAAATAAATGGGTAAAAATTAAAAATTAATAATAATCGAAAAGAATTGGACATTAATAAATTAAAATTAAAATTTTCACCTGTTTAACTAAATTTATTATTATCATTATAATTTGATTTTAAAAAAACTTTGCATTAAAAATAATAACATAATTATTTTAAATTTAATCAAAAATATTAACTTCATTAAATATTAAATTTATAAAATATTAATTTTTACAAGTTTATTTTATATATTTACCAGGAAAAAATCTTCAGGCTATCATAAATGGGTTGACATATACGCCATTGTTTCAAACAGTGTAGTCTTAAAGTGCAGGTACCAACAAGAGAGAGGATTTTATACGTCTCGTTCAATCTTACTCCTTCAGTGAAAAATGGAACGGAAGATTAATACAAATACATAAAAGGCAAAAATAAATATAACCTTTTGAAAGCCAGAATCAAATAGAAAGATCATGCATACAAGAATCCGACTATGGGGGCTCCATCTCTTTAAAAAATAATAATTTTTTTTTAAAATTTAAATTATTTCTTTTTAAATAAATAATTATAAATTATCTATATTACAAAATAAAAATTAATTAATATTAGTTACTAAATTATAATCATCTATTTAATAGTAAGCTGGTTTAGATTAATAAAAGAAATTTATCTTTTTTTTTTAAAGGTGAAACCTAGTCATT